>SNQJ01S0019739.1:7879-18496 GCA_010110895.2 Picea sitchensis
GTCTCCTTTGGCACAACGAACTTTGAGGAGTAGATTTGTGAACCTCGGTTTGATTTGATGAGGGTCAGAATGATAGTTTTTGTTATGAGAATGGAATATTCCTTGAGAACTCAATTCCCATATCCTATGCATGTGTGAGATCTAAGACATCATACTTTATCTCTGCAAGAGCCAAGCTGGAGTGAGAGGAGAAGTTAAATCCCAACGCCTCGAGGTAAGTAGGGGATTAATGTGCATAAGGGAAGGGAGAGGTGTATCCCCCATGTCTATTGAATCACATGTTGGAGAGTCTCATGGTGATCTCCAGGTGGATCATGGAGACACCCACATCTGGGTAAGTTAAATACACTATTAAAAATGAGAAAAATTTAAATAAAAAATTACCTTTCTCTTATATTATAAAATCAACAACTTAAAAAAATCTAAATATACATAATTACAAATCCCATTACATATATTAAGGTCCATACCAATAATTTTATCATCAACAATATCAAAATATTGAAGGCGCCATGAAAAATCATGTTGTTCAAGTGAGAGATATTAAAGGAGCCATGGAAGGTGCATAGTTTGTGAGGTTGAAATCCCCATAGGATATCGATTTTTGGGTGAGATAAAGAGGCAAAGGAGAAAGCACCAAATGCAAAGGTAAATCCAACATGGGTTGTTATATCATGAAATTTTGAATTTAAAACTTACTATTATTATTTTTATTCTTTTGTTATCAACACATTATTGATCCTAATGATCTAACTCAAAACTTATTGTTTTATTTTATTCTTTTACTAATAAAATAAAGGAATAACACATGAAGTGGGACTATTAGGAGAGAAAATCCGTTGATCCAAAGAGAAATACCAAGATATAGCAGAAAGGGGACAAGTGGTGAATATTGGTTGAGTTAACTCAATAAAAGTGAGACAAGATCTCAGGTTTTTAGGATCATTTGTAAAAATCATGTTGACATGTGGTCAATGAGAAAAACTCAATTTTACATGTGGTCAATGAGCAGGAGGATCGTACAAGTATCAAATACCTAGGAAAATATTATAAAGAAAAGAAAATAAGAGAATGGGATGTCAATATGAATCAGATGTGAAATCTGAGAAATATTGACATGACACATAAATCTTCACATAAAGCTTAGAACCCTACACATTGTAGCAAGTCACTTGGTTGGTTTTGGATCAGGACATATGTGGAAGATATAATCTAATGTTTGGAGAAACAACCCACTTGACATGTGTTTTCCCCTAAATAAATATGTGTTACATAGTTTTCTTCCATTATGTTTTGGATTAAAATATTATTCCTTTAGTATTCTATGGATAATCCATTTTTATTAATTTAGCATAGAGATGTAACTTATGGATATTTTGTTTGTATTTTAATTTTCATTCAATTGGAATTTTATGGATAAAATATTATTTTTTTCATTGTAGCATTCCATTATACAATTTTCATGATAAATATCGGAGGAAAACAATTATATCTATAACCAATGAAGAAAGTTTACAAACAATCGTAGAACATAGAGGAAGTTATATATACAATCAAAATGCTATATGCAAAGACAATAATACTATTGCCGTGAAGAAACTCTAGGATATATAAGAGAGGAATCTACATATACAACCATCAGGCTAAAATGCTAAACGATAATGTTGTTGTCATGATTAAAAACTTGAAAATAAACACAAGGTTAAGAGTATTGATCATTAAAGAGAATAACAATAAGTTTAACAATAGAAACATTCGAGTCGTTCTGTAACCCTCTTTAAATGAAAAGAGAACAAAATAATAATAATAATATGATCACAGCAAGTAGAGGCTGGAACCACTCACAACATAAACGGAAAAGAAACATGGAAATTCAATTATGAACTAAGTTAACAGAACTATAACTATGTTGAACCACCTCTGTGACTTATGGGAGTTAAAACCCCTTCTATATACATGAGAAATAGATATATCATAAATTAATCTTAAAAAAAAAAACACATAACCCTCATACACATGAAAACTTCCAGAATACAAATAAAATTACATTCTTGATGTTTAAAAATAGACCAAAATGGGTTCGACAGAACTATGATAGGTAACCACCCAAACTGATTTAGAGCATAGACAATAGTATTCATTCCTCATCTATAGCTAGGGTCTAATATGGAAACCAAATTACCTTTCAGTGGTTGAATTCCCTGGACGAGGAGCCATAGCCCACACCTATCCACAAGTTTTCCAAACACAAAATTAGATTGGTATATCGGTAAGATCATTATCACATTCGAAAAGGGAAAAAAGTAAAAGTAAAGAATACTTACGAGTATATTGAAATGGTTGACTTGGGATAAAAACCCTATTAATATGGTTGAATATGCCTACATTAACAAATCAAATATTACAAAAGGAAACCAAAATCTTTACTAAATAATGACATATAAAGGGTATGAATTTACAAGGAGTAGCTCGACCCTACAATGAACTCCCGCAATGGAACGAAATGACCAGCCATAATCCACATTTTTCTTCTTGATGGGTACCCTCGTAAATAGAAAGGGCCCATCATTAGTCAAGCATCCAAAATGAATACATATTAATAGAGGAATAATAGAATGAAAAAAATAAGAACCAGACACGCACAACCATTACCAAAATACTTAGTGGTGTTTTCCAAACCAAAACTCGGGACAAGGTTATGATAACAATAATGAATGCATTTTATACAGCGTAAAGGAAATATTCATAGGACAGTAGGACTTTTGACAAGACACCACCCTCGATAGATTACACATGGAACTATTAAATAGAATATGGACATAAACTCTAAACAAGATTATGCCTAGACTCTAAATGACAAATAAAATCAAAGAAAAGGAAATAATACATCAAAGGTAGAATCTACGTAGAGTCAATATGCGACATAGAATCCCCATGCATTTGGTACAGGAAACTAAAGGACATAGAAATGAAACCCTAGTTCCATCTAGATCGAACCAACAAGAACTCTTAAGAGTCTTCCTCTCGAAGATTACTAAACAATGAAATAAACGATCAAAATTGTGCGGGGTGGTCGGGACTAACCCTCCTAGCTCTCGTTCCAAGAAATCACACTTGGAAAATGGAAGGACTGCCATGGAATTTTAAGGATAGATGTTTATTTATGAATACAAGGTATTTCCAACCTGAAATTAACAACTGCCAACCACTCATGTCTTAAGCTTCAAAACGTGATCAATTCTCCTATATTAAACGCCAAGCATAATTAAATTTGACCAAAAATCATAATGAAAATATGATTATCGATTTAATCCTTACACTTATTTCCATGTTTAGATGGTTGGAACAAGACACCATTACTTGCAACGATAGTAATCAATTGAAATAATCTGCCAACATAGGTTAAACGATCTGGATTATTTTCCAACATGAAATGAGAGAGAAGATATAATAAAGGAATGTACAGATATATATCAAATATACAATAAAATAACAGATATTTATCAGACATATAACCATAAAAACATATATACAATAATAAAAAAGTTTCTATTAATGAGCGAAATGTACAAAATTGTAAAAATACAGAGCGAAAGATTCGTTAGAATGGTTGTATCTCATCTCTGAGAAGAGATGTGATAGATACTCACATTTGAAAGAAGATTATTACTACGATGAGGCTCCAAATTCCTTTTTAATGTAAATAAAATATAAAACCCTTACCCGTAAAGATGAAAAGCCAATAGTTTTGTGGACCCCATTTTGGGTAGTTTGGTGTATCAACTTCTTGAGGGTGTAACTTTGGCATACGATCTCCATTTGGGGCGCACTATAGCTCGTTGGAAAGTTATCGATGATGAGATTCATTTTTGGGGATCAATTAGAGTCTTTAACTATCAATGAGGTGCTATATTGTGAAAAAAATTTGTTTAGGACCTCAAAATGGCCCCGAAAGTTTAGGAATAAACAAACTGCTAAAAATAGTAAATTGCCAGAAGACTGTTTTGAGTTAGTTGGAATAGATGGGTAGCCACCAATATCTACATGCATCAATCCTCCCTAATTAAGAATAAATTTTATCCACTATGTTGAATTCTTGGAAGAGAGGGGGAAGCGTTTGCTGAATCTGAACCTTGGTGAGTTACTTGCCTTGCTGGAGAAGTTGCATTGCTTGGTTTGTGGAAGGTTGTTGAGAACCTAATGTTGGAAGGGTTGGACATTTGTAACCAGTATGGATACATGATATGACTATGTGTAGAAGTAATATTTTCTCTTTTCTTCAATCTTGTCGACCTGCTTCGATTGGTAAAAGGTGTTTGGACTAAGGCTGCAGTGGTTGTAGTGTCCTTATATTCATCTTTTGAACATATTCTGAAGAAGATGAATTTTTTAGTATGAGATACTACCTTGCAACATTGTTTAGGTGGAACAATAGTTGGAATTACCTATGGTATCCTGTAGACATGACCGCCCAGAGTAATAATGACACTACAGGGTTGAAACTCATAAATAACATGGCACTTCCACATATATGGTTGGAAAAAAAGAATGTGAGAGACATCCAACGACAAACAATTACATAATACCTCATCCTTGAAGGGTTGGATTATGTATGAAAATCGGAACTACTGGATGACATGGATATTTCATCCCTGGAAAAGCCACCCAATGTTGTATGGATGCGGGTGTGGTGTTGCCAATAATCCAAACTGTTTGACAACCTCTGATGAGATGAGGTTTTTTTGGCTTCCTTTATCAACAATGAAATTAAACGGGGTACCCTTCACCCACATCTATGAATGGAAGAGGCCCTCCCCCTCTTCAATATCTTCTAGTTCTTCTAGTTGAATTGTTACGATCGTGACAGTAGTAGTGGGGTCTGCATTGATGATTTTTCTTCTCCCATTATTTTTTGAATCAAATTCTGAATATGGGTTCATATATTTTTCTTTGATCTCAACCACCAATGACCGTTTTGAGCGAGATTCATTGGTTTTGTGCTAGGGTATTTTGTGGAAATCACATAAATTTTCAGTTTCCTTCTTTGTCTTTCCATGGCCCTTCTTTTCTTGTGTCTTAGAATCGTTTTCAGGAGGTTGTTTGTTAGGTTTGTATTTATCATACTTTGGTTTTTGCATATTTGTAGACCCAAACTCACGTTTGTTCCGGTGCCTAAAGGTTTACTCGGTTTTGATAGCATATCGATAGCAAGCTCCTAACAATGAGATGTACATAAACTCCATTTCAGTTTGGATGTACCTGTGCAGAGCCCCATGGTATTTCAAAACCAAATGTTGCTCATAATATGATACTCGTCTTGGTGCACAAGGTATGGAAGGTATTGGTGAAATATGACACTGCTTGGCCCCTCTCTTGACATAGCATGGTCCATCTCATGTACTGGTTGTCAAAGTTTCCAAAAGGGTAATATTATCCTTGACCGCATCCACAAAAAAAACCCAAGTGGGATCGACCCCATATATTCTAGACTCCTCTATGGAAATTTTCTCCCAGTAAGTTTCCCACCAATGTTTGACATGGGGGAGAGCCTTAAGGAGTGCGAAGGTGATATTTTCCCTATCAGAAAAATTATGAATAGAGAAGTAACCTTCTAGCCAATTTAACCATTTTTCTAGGGCATCTGCATCTATCTAACCCTCAAATACGGGAATATAAAAATTAACCTACATATTGAAAGGAGAGGTGCCTCCAAAATCACCACTTAATGAAGACGTTATTTTTGTTATCAACAAGTGTTGAAGGATTTGGGAAAAAATCTCCATCATTTCCTCCCTTTGTCGTGTGAGTGCTTTCTCAAGGAACATATTGATAGAATATTCTGCTCCGATATTTTTCTTTTCTTCCTCTATGGAGGGTTTCTTGGGCGTGTGAGAGTGATTTTCCTCTAGAGAGACAAGATCGAGACCCAACTTTCTATACTCACACCTCGTCGGGGCCATGCACTGAAAAATGATCAAGAGCAATCTGCTTTGATACCACTAATTCAGATTATTTTCAACACAAAATGAGAGAGGAGATATAATAAATAAATGTAAAGAGATATATCATATATCCAATAATATAACAGATATTTATCAGAGATATAACCATAAACACAAAGATACAATAATACACAATTTTTATTAATGAGCGAAATGTACAAAACTATAGAAATACAGAGCGAAAGACTCACTAGAATAGTGACAACTTATCTCTCAGAAGAGATGTGATGGATACTCACATTTTCAAGAAGATGATTATTACAATGAGGCTCCAAATTCCTTTTTAACATAACTAAAATCCAAAACCCTAACCCTAGAAGATGAAAAACCAACAATTTTGTGGACCCCATTTTGGGTAGTTTGGTGTATAAACTTCCCTCGGGCGTAACTTTGGCATACAATATCTGTTGGGGGGAAATGATATCTTGTTGGAAATGTATTGACAAAGAAATTCATTTTGAGGGCTAAATAAAATCCTTCAACTATCATTGAGGTGTCTTATCGTGAAAAAAACTTCATTTAGGCCCTCAAAATGGCCCCGAAAGTTTAGGAACTGAAAAACAACTAAAAATAGTAAATTTCCAGAAGATTGTTTTGAGCCAGTTGGAATAGATTGATGGGCATCGATATCCACCTGGATAATTAAGTTAAAGAAAGGTCACGACAATGGCCTCCCGTAGGGTGATCCACGATGATTTTAATAAAAAATTCATACATGGGAATTGTAATCTAGAATTATAATCCTACCAAAAGAACTATAACATAGATTCAAATTGTGTAATGACGACTATAATGTAGGTCATGCAAGTATATCTGAACTTGAAACTATTAAAGGTAAAAAATTAAAAGGTAAGATATGTCTTATTAATGAGATTTAGATAATTGAGTAATGTTCCTTATTTAGTTGAAGATAAAATATTGTGTAAAAAAAAAAAATTAGGTATGTGACATAATGGTATCAGAGCTTTAGGAGCTTCACTTGGCCTTACGATCTCGAGTAAGAAGAATAATTTACTATTGTTATATTTTGTTATTACCTTTAGGAAGAATATTTTGATTGCAGGAAATATGACAAAAGTAACTATTCTACCTGAAGAAGGGTCACATCAAAATAAACCAGAAAATCACGAATAAGGAAATATTGGTGAGGGAAATATATGGGTAAATTTGAATGAAATCAAAGAGAACAGACAATCCAAATTAATTCAGGCTATACAGGGTCTAAGGGAAGAATTGAAAAATTTTAAGGCAGATATTGAATGAATTATAAAGACACAAGAAGAACTTAATGCAATATTGTTAGACAAATTGTGTAATCAGAACTATGACAAGAATAAAGGTCATTTTTCCAGTAATTCTAAAACTGATCTGCACAAGAAGAAGTTTAGGAAATTTAAATATACTGAGTCAACAATTGAATCCGTTTTTAACAAAACTGAAAATTCAAGTGAGGACAATTCCAAACTGGAACATAGAACTAAAAATAAACATAAGAATCATGAGGAAATTATGGGAGAATTGAAAAATATTAATCCTCCAATCTTTAATGGTGATATTGAGACTGGAAAAGAGGCAGAAGATTGGATTTCTGGGATGCAAAAATATTTTCAGATATATAATTACTCAAGTGAACTTAAAGAAAGAATGACTATCTATAATCTGACTGAGAAGACAGATATTTGGTTGCAAGATATAAAAAGGGTAAAGAATATTAAGGAACGTAAAATCACTTGGAAAACTTTTAAGAGATATTTTAAGAAACAATATCTATCATAACAATATTACGAATGTAAGGCTAAAGAATTTTATGAACTAAAAATGGGGAATTTAACCATGAAATACTTTTGCATCAAATTTATAAGCTTATTGCGCTATGTACCATATATTGTGGATTAAAATCCAAAGATACAATGCTTATTGAGTTTCCTAGCTTCCTTATATAAATATAGGATTGAATTTGACAATCCTAAGACTTTAGAAGAAACTATGCATAATGCTAAACTATGGTTTGAACAATATAAAACCAGAAATGAAAATACTAAAAACTAGAAGGGAAAGAAAGTTGAAAGGTTTGATCCATGAATAAATGAATAAACGTTTTTCAATAAGAACATTGAAAAAGGATTTCAAGGAAATAACCAAAGAAATAATAATCCTTATAACCCATCTGATAATATAAATGCAAAACCAACAACTTTTTATAACAAATAAAATACCCAAAAAGAACTAGTGAAGTGTTGGGAGTGTGGTGAACCACATTATTTCAAATATTGTCCTCACAGAATGAGAAAACAACAACAATATACATACAGTCTAAGAAGCTACTACAATTGATGAAATAACAAGGAATACCCAAACGATTAACGCAGCCTTGGAGAACATACAAGCATATCATCAAGCTTCCATGGTGGAAGTAGAATGTATGCTGAATGACCAACCAGTTTCCATTTTGATTGATCCAGGTGGTAGTCTAAGTTACGTTTCACCTAAGAGAGTAGAGATTTGTAAACTACGAAAAGAAAAATTTGAGAATTCATGGCTAGTACAACTTGCTACATGAACAAAAAGGAAAGTTAGAAACCTTGTTAAAGGCTATGAAATTTGTATGAATGTATTTAAAACTCGTGCATATTTGAATGTTTTGTAACTAGGATCATATGATATATTAATCAGTATGGAGTGGTTAGAAAAATACAAGGTAATTCTAAATTGCTACGACAAAAAATTTACTTATATGTAGATGAGAACTGTAAAATTATTGATATTAAAGGAATAACAAGAACCATTAGTATTAGGAAGATACTAGCCTTGTGTTGGGCCCCAACAACTCCTCCTAAATTTTTATAAAATTTAAAGGGCCCCCATTAGAATCTTGATAATTATAATGAGCTACAGAATCAACCTTTTCAAATAGTTCCATACCTTGGCTTGCTTTGAGACAAACTTAAGACATTCACTATAATATGAGACATTTATTACAAGAGTATATGTCAAAAGTTAGAAACAAGCATAAAAATCTCAATTTAAACAAAAACATTATTTTTTATCAAATGTTTACTTTCGTTTAAATTATGATTATGTGTCCATTCTTTTGCTCATTAGCAAGTTTGACTATTTTGAATAATGTGTTTAATACTTCATCAAATAATATCTTGGTTGGTTTCTCATTTTTCAGGAAATCATTTGGTGATATTAATTAATTAAATTCTTTCTTTTCATTTTACATCTCATTTCAAAATAATAATAATCAAAGAATTATCTATCATTTGTTTGATTTTGTAAAAAATCAAAATTAATATTTTTTCTCCATTAACTTGAAGCTTCTAGATCATATTTGAAAGAAAATTATAAAAAATGTTTGTTTATAAGTTATAGTTAGTTTAAATTCATTTTTTATTTTTCTAGATTTTGTTTTATTCACAATTTTTAGGTTATTAATTTAGGTTTCTTTTTGTTTCACAGGTTTATATTATCAAATATTTGATATGGACCTAATCATGGCTTGATTTTATTATCCAAATACGTTCAATATGATTGATCCAAAAATAATTTTGGATTGCTACAAATAATTTTATGAGCAACAACAGATAAAATTTGGAAAGACGTCAAGATCAGACAGGCGATTTTGCAGAACTGATTTCAGCCAAACCGTGAGGAATTTGAAGAAACGGTTGAAAAAACAGAACCCAAATGGACCCATTTACCTTTCTCTTAGACAATTTCCCAAAAACATGCACGATTTGAGAGATATTGATGTCTTTTTACAAGGAAAATTTCAGGTGGCGAAAATTAATAGTGACACCCAGACTGTTCATTCATTGTATAAATATATGAGAAAGTTGAGAGCCCCGGGGATCAAAGAATTGGAGAGGAGGATTTTAATCCTTTCTCTTTTGTGTATTATTTTTTTTGTAAATTTTTTATTTCTTTTCAAATGGAGTAATGGATGGCTAGAATTTTTGGGAGAATAGACGAGTATTTTCAAAGAAAAATATGGAATTCCAGGTTGCCTAATGGATTTTGCCCTATGAGTAAAATGGTTTTATTTTAATTATAATATCTTCATATTATTTGAATAATTGATTATGCATTGATTTAAATAGTTTTAGTCTTTTTTTATCAATACATAGTTAATTATTATCATTTATGTATTAATTTTTCCAATCTTTAAAGTCTATTATCCAAAAAAATTCTTTCACGACTACAGAATGGACAAGTGATTCCAAAACTGAATAGAATGACATATATGCATTTTGGCTTAAGCCTTTTGTTTATAATGTTGTTATTTATGGTTTTTTTAATCCTGTTACGTATGCAGGTATGATATCTTTAGATTAAATGATCTGTGATGTGTGATGTGTAGGAGGTTTATATTATAAATATCATCTATGCTTTGCTTCATCAAAATACAAATGTTGTGATTATATCTTCGATTTAAATAATGAGATTTATCTTTGAGTTTTAAATTGAATGATAAAATGCATAGATTTTTTCTAGATTTATCTTGTTGTAATCATGTCTAATTATGAAATCACAGGTTTATGTTTGTGTTTCCTTTTCTGTCATTAAAACCTAAGTTGTCAATACATGTTCTAAATAAATTCAGAACATGTAT
>SNQJ01S0019739.1:18506-28993 GCA_010110895.2 Picea sitchensis
ATGGAAGTATACATCATGTGGATACAACTATTGGATGGGATTAAAGCATTTGAGTGGGTTAAATGACATCCCTGTCGAGGCTATGGATGCCTACTAGCAACAGTGGCTCTGTCAACGGTATTGAAGTTCTTTTATAAACATCGTGACTCCTTGACTAAGACATTATTTCAGGTTATAATCCTTTGTAAAGAAAATTCTATTTTCCGGTTATAGCATTGAGCTTATCCTAATACTATATGGTCTCAAAGTGAATTTATTTCAGGGAGCTTAAATCCTTTTTTTAAAGTCTTATTCTTTTCTTCCTGAGATGAAATATTACCAGATCAGAGATAACTGCTTCACCCAGTAGGTCGCCATTTGTTGGGCCCCAACAACTCCCCCTAAAGTTTTACAAAATATAAAGGGCCCCCATTAGAATCTTGATAATTATAATGAGCTACAAGATCAACCTTTTCAAATAGTTCCATACCTTGGCTTGCTTTGAGACAAACTTAAGACATTCACTATAGTATGAGACATTTATTACAAGACTATATGTCAAAAGTTAGAAACGAGCATAAAAATCTCAATTTAAACAAAAACGTTAATTTTTATCAAATGTTTACTTCCGTTTAAATTATGATTGTGTTCATTCTTTTGCTCATTATCAAGTTTGACTATTTTGAATAATGTGTTTAATACTTCATCAAATAATATCTTGGTTGGTTTCTCATTTTCAGGAAATCATTTGGTGATATTAATTAATTAAATTATTTTTTTCATTTTGCATCTCATTTCAAAATAATAATAATCAAAGAATTATCTATCATTTGTTTGATTTTGTAAAAAATCAAAATTAATATTTTTTCTCCATTAACTTGAAGCTTCTAGATCATATTTGAAAGAAAATTATAAACAATGTTTGTTTATAAGTTATAGTTACTTTAAATTCATTTTTTATTTTTCTAGATTTTGTTTTATTCACAATTTTTAGGTTATTAATTTAGGTTTCTTTTTGTTTCACAGGTTTCTATTATCAAATATTTGATACGGATCTGATCATGGCTTGATTTTATTATCCAAATACATTCAAGATGATTGATCCAAAAATAATTTTGGATTGCTACAAATAATTTTATGAGCAACAACAGATAAAATTTGGAAAGGCGTCAAGATCAAACAGGCGATTTGGTAGAACTGATTTCAGCCAAACCATGAGGAATTTGAAGGAACGGTTGAAAACCCAGAACCCATATGGACCCATTTACCTTCTGCGTAGAGATTTTCCCAAAAATGCATGATTTGAGAGATATTGATGTCTTTTTAAGAGGACAATTTCAGGTGGCAAAAATTAATAGTGACGCCTAGACTGTTCATTCATTGTATAAATATATGAGAAAGTTCAGAGCCCAGTGGATCAAAGAATTGGAGAGGAGGATTCTAATCCTTTCTCTTTTGTATATTATTGCTTTTGTAAACTTTTTATTTCTTTTCAAATGGAGTAATGGATGGCTGGAATCTTTGGGAGAATGGACAAGTATTTTCAAAGAATAATATGGAATTTCAGGTTGCTTAATGGCTTTTGTCCTGTGAGTAAAATGGTTTTATTTTCATTATAATATCTTCATATTATTTGAATAATTGATTATGCATTGATTTAAATAGCTTTAGTCTTTTTTATCAATACATGGTTAATTATTATCATTTATGTATTAATTTTTCCAATCTTTAAAGTCTATTATCCAAAAAAAATATTCCAGGACTACAGAATGGACAAGTGATTCCAAAACTTAATAGAATGGCATATATGCATTTTGTCTTTATCCTTTTGTTTATAATGTTGTTATTTATGTTTTTTTTAATCTTGTTACATGTACAGGTCTGATATCTTTAGATTAAATGAACTGTGATGTGTAGGAGGTTTATTATAAATACCATCTATCATTTGCTTCATCAAAATACAAATGTTGTGATTATATCTTCGATTTAAATAATGGGATTTATCTTTGAGTTTTAAATTGAATGATAAAATGCATAGATTGTTTCCATATTTATCTTGCTGTAATCATGTATAATTATGAGATCACAGGTTTATGTTTGTTCTTCATTTTCTGTCATTAAAACCTAAGCTGCCAATACATGTTCTAAATTTATGTAGAATAGTCACAAGGTTCATTGCAGATTTCTCTCTTGGACATGGCAGTTGGATGTTCACCACTCATGCAGATGCTTGGATACACCTCACTAATTCACTGACAAGATAACTTCTTTGTATTTTTCTATCATTTACATATCATTGAAACTAGAATGTATGGTTCAGCTTTGACTATCCACATGTTCATGTTTCATTGACTTTTTTTTGCAAGATTCTTTAAATTAATAAAAGAAAAACAATAAATATTTTTATGTGATTTTTGTATTTTTATGCTTAAATACAACTACTATAGTTACATTTGAACATATGTACATATATATATTGTGTTTAGTAATTAGTTAGTTATTTCTCTCGTTTATTCGTTTCTTTTAGTATTCTTAGATTGGCTAACGGAGCCATTAAACCCATCAGAACGAGTTACACCAAACGTCTTGGGTTATTTAGACAACCCCGGACCGGAATCTCTCTTCCAGTTGATGGACGATCAATTTCACTCATCAACACCTTGTAGATTAAAATATGTGTTCGTAAGGGATGCAAAAAAAATAAAATTGATGTAATATATAACGAAAAAGAGGAAAGTAAAAAGGATATAGTAAATTTCCCTATATTGCAAGAATTTCAAGACGTATTTGAAGAAATTCATGGAAAGGAATGGCATGGTGAGGCAAGGCATGGCATGGCAAGCCAAAACAAGCCAAGGCATGGAAAGGAAATGCATGTAAAGGAAATGCATTACATGGAAAGTAATTGCATGGCATGACATGGAATGGAAAGGAAAGACAAGGCATGGCATGAAAATACAAGGAAATGGAAGGCATGTAGTGGAATGGAATGGAAAGGCAAGGAATGACTTGAAAAGGAAAAACATGGAATGGAAAGTCAATGCATGACTTGGAAAGGAAATGCATGGCTTGTAAAGGAAAGGCAAGGCATGGAATGGAAAGGAAAGATAATGCATGGCATGGCATGGCATGGCATGGAAAGGAAAGACATGGAAATGCATGGAATGGAAAGAAAATACATAGAATGGTATGGAATAGCAAGGCATTATATGGCATGGGATGGAAAGGCAAGGCAAGGCAAGGAATGTCATGGAAAGGAAAGTAATGGAATGGAAATGCATGGCAAGGCAAGGAAATGCATGGCATGGCATGGAAAGGAAAGGTAATCCAAAGAAATTATGGGTCAATGGTATAATGAGACTACACCATAGGGATGGAACACAAACCTAGTGACATTCCTTTCTATGTAAATCTTATTGATTATGATAATCTGTGTTTGACAAATATGAAGATTCCTTAGATCTATTTTTCATGTTATGTGGATGATTTTATGGTTAGGAATTCATGGATGATCATTGATTTACCTAGTAAGGGATCTTTCTAAGTTGTTAATGGTTATTTATTGAATGCGTTAATTAAATGTTTTATCAAAGTGGTGATATTGCATGTTATATTGTATCCTTATTCAATTAATGTTGTCTTGAAACCCTCAATTGTGTGGTTAGATTAAGACTTACCCTCAATTTTTGACCTTGTTAGCTTGACATCTAGGGTTTATTTATAACATTTCACCCTTAGAATACACCTTGACACATTTATGTCACAATTTTCATCCATTTAGGGCTTGATGTCTTGAATATTCTAGGGATGTTATTTGTCATCTTCCATTTCAACAAGAATTTGTTATCTAAACCCTAGTTTAGGGTTGCATTTCAACCCCCTTGATCCAGATTATTTTCAGAACGAAAAAAAATAAAAAAATTACAATGAAATACTTATAAAAATTTCCAAAAACAGAGAGATACAACAACACATGATTTCTATTAATGAAAGAAATGTACAGAGACTGTAAAAATACAAAGTGTAAGACTCTCTAGAATGGTGGTAGCTTTATCTCTGAGAAGATATGTGATGGCTACGGTAAATCACAAGAAGATGATTACAATGAGGCTTTGAAGGAATTTTTATGATAAAAAGGAATTCCAAAACCATAGACATCCACAAACCTAACCATAAGAGATGAAGCACCAAAATTCATGTGGGCCTCGTTGGGGTAAGTTAGTACATTACTTCCCGGGGTCATATTTTTTGCATACGATCTCTTTTTTAGGCATGTGATAGCCTGTTGGAAAGGTATTTTAGAGAAATACACATTATGTCATCAAACTCTGATTCTGTCTACATTTTGACTATGGAAAGCCAAGAAAACACTCTTTAGGGCCCCAAAACGATCTTGAAAGTACAAAAGGATGTACTGACATGAAAATTTTCAAAATATTCTAGTTGGAATAGGTGGGTGGGTGGCCACCAATATCCACCTATATGTTGTCTAGGGATTTAGGACATCCCCAGAAGTACAAAACCCACAATTACAAATAAATGTCCCCATTATGGAGAAATGTGTTGAACTGGAAACTGTCAAAGATGATTGAATTGCAAATTGGAATAGGTGGGTGGCCACCAATATCCACCTAGATCAATCCTCCCCCCCTAGGAAGAAATGGTATCCATTGTGTTTAGTTACCGGGGAAGAGGGGAAAGAGGTTTTAGAATATGAATCTTGGTGAGTTGGGTTCCTTATTGGAGAAGTTGAATCTTGGTGAGTTGGGTTCCTTCTTGGAGAAGTTGTGCTTCTTGGTTTGTGGAAGGCTTTCATGAACTTGTTACTGGTAGGGTTGAATATGTTCCACCAACTTCTTGTCTCTAGGATTAATGGGGTATTGTGTAGGCATCATTGTATGTGAAGAAAATATATCTTATTTCTCTTCATAAATCTACTTATGTTGGATAGAAGGTGTTGAGGTTGTAGTGATTGTAGTGGCCTTCTGTGCATCCTTTGAATAGAATGTGAAGAGGATGAATTTTTCAATATGAGAGATTACCTTGAGACACTATTTTGGTGGAAGGATAGTCAGAACTACCTCTGATATCTTGTAGAGCTAACCCCCCAGAGTAATAATGAAACTATGGGGTCAAGATTCATAAAAAACATGATGTTTCCACATATATGGTTGGCCCAAAACAACATCACAAAAATCAAGAGGAGAAACATCACACACTACCTCATCCTTTAAGGGATGGATTCCATAGGACATGAAGCATTGTTGGCTGACACAAAGATATCATCCCTGGTGAAACCCCCTGGTGTTGTATGGTTGTGAGTGTGGTGTTGTCAACATCCATAATTGTTTGACGACCTTAGCTGAGATGAGGTTTTCTAATTGTTGTTATCAACAATGAAATTCAACGAGGTACCCTTTACCCACATCTTTGAATGGAATAGGTGCTCCCCCTCTTCAGGATCTACTAGCTCTTCTGGTTGAATTGTTGTGGTCACGACATTAGAAGTGGGGTTTGCATCGATGATCTATCTATTTTCAATATTTTCTAGATCAGATTCTGAATTAGGGTTCGACTCCTTGTCTTTGAAATTGCCCACCAATGACTGTTTCCAATGAAATTCATCGATGTTGTGCCAGGGGATTTTGTGGAAGTCGCACCACTTCCTAGTGTCATTCTTTATCTTTCCCTTACCCTTCTTTTCATGTGTCTTGGACTAGTTTTATGGAGACTGTTGGTTAGGGTCATGTTTATGATTAGGGTCATGTTCATGGTTAGGGTTGTTGCATATTTGTAGAAACAAACTCCCATTTGTTCTGGTGCCTAAATTTCTTCTCGATTTTGACATCATATCGATAGGCAGTTCCCAATGATGAGATGTTTAGGAAATACATTTTGGTTTAGATGTACCTATGGAAAGCCCCACAGTATTTTAGAACTAGATGTCACTAAGAGTCTTTGATACCCAACTTGGTGCCTAAGGTATGGAAAGTATTTTTGAACTCCAAACTATTTGGCTCTTCTCTTTCTATAGTGTGGTCCATCTCATGTAATGGTCTTCATAGTTATCAATAGGGTAGTATTGTTCCTTGACCACATCCACAAAATAATCCCAAGTGGTCTTGGAACCATATATTCCAAATTCCTTTGTGGAATTTTTCTTTGAGTAAGTTTCCCACCAATGTTTGACATGGGGGAGACCCTTGAGGAGTGAGAAGGTGATATTTTCCCCGTCAATTTTTTTTTGAATAGAGAATAACCTTCTAGCAAATTTAACCATTTTTCTAAGGCACCCGCATCTATCTGGCCTTCAAATACGCGAATATAAAAATTAACTTGTGCCTTGAAGGGAGATATTCCTCCAAAGTGGTGGCTTGATTAATATTTGCATGTTTCTATCAGAATACATTGAAGGAATTGTGCAAAATTCTCCATCATTTCATCCCTCTGTCACACGAGAGATTTCCCAAGAAACGGGTTAATAGAATCTTCTGCTCCGTCGTTTTTATTTTCTTCCACCATTGATGGTTTCTTGGGCATGCAGGATCAATTGTCCTCAAGAGAGACAAGCTCAAGACCCAAATTTATATACTCATACCTCATCAAGGACATGCACTGAAAAGTGATCAGGAGAATCCTGCTCTAATACCACTAATCCATATTATTTTCGAAACAAAATAAAAAGAAAGATATTACAATGAAATACTAATAAAAGTTTCCAGAAACAGAGAGATACAACAATACATGATTTCTATTAATGAGGGAAATTTATAGAGACTTTAAAAATATAGAGTGGAAGACTCGCCAAAATGGTGGTAGCTTTATCTCTAAGAAGATATGTGAAGGTTGCGCTCATTCACAAGAAGATGATTACAATGAGGCTCTAAAGGATTTTTTATGGTAAACAGGAATGCCAAAACCCTAGACATAAAAAAAAATAACCTTACGAGATGAAGCAGAAAAATTCATGTGGGCCCTGTCGGGGTAAGGTAGTACATTGATTTCTCGGGGTCGTAATGTTTGCATACGATCTTTGCTTTAGGTGTGTGATAGCCCGTTGGAAAGGTATTTTTGAGAACTACATATTACTCCAACAAAATTTGACTTTGTATGAAGTTTGACTTTGGAAAGGCAATACAAGATTGTTTAGGGCCCCAAAACGGCCCTAAAAGTACATAAGGATGTACTGACATGGAAACTTCCAAAATAATCCAGTTGGAATAGGTTGGCAGTCACCAATATACACCTAGATGTTGTGTAGGGATTTATGACAGCCTCATAAGTGCAAAACCCACAATTAAAAATAAATTTCCCCATTACAGATAAATGTCTTCAACTAAAAACCTTCAAGATGAACCAGTTGTAATTTGGAACAAGTGGGTAGCCACCAATATCCACCTAGATCACCCATGTCATGGCATGACGACTTGTTTTAAGGGATTTTAAGTTTTTCATATTGTAACTTGTCATATTGGTGAATTTAAACATATTAATCACAAGTTTTATAATAGATATAGTTTCCTTATTGATTTGTGGTGTTTGGGACTTCCCATTGAATTATTTGAACTTAGATAATATCATTTATTGTCTTGGAATGGCATAACAATGGCATGAAAATGGAATGGAAAGGCATGGTAATGGAATGGCTTGGAAATTCATGGAAATGGCATGGTGTGGCATGGAAAAGCATGGAAATGACATGGAAATGAAATGGCAAGGAAAGGCATGCAATATCATGTCATGGTAAGGAAATGAATGCAATGGCATGGAATGAAAAGGAATGGAAAGGAAAGGTATGGCATGGAATGGAAAGGAAAGGCATGCAATGGAATGTCATGGGATGGATTGGAAATGCATGGCATGGCAAGGCAATACAAGGGATGGAATGGCATGGAATGGCATGGGAATGCATGACAAGGCATGGCATGGAAAATCAAGGCATGTAATTCCATGTCATGGAAAGGAAAGGAATTCCATGCCATGGATTGTCAAGGAATGACATGGAAAGGAAACGAAAGGCATGGCATGGCAAGGCAAGGCATGCAATTGATTTTCATGGCAAGGAAAGGCATTCCATGACATAGCTTGGAAAGGCATGGCATGACATGTCATGTCAGGGAAAGGAAAGGAAATACAAGGCATGCCATGTCATGGAAAGGTGAGGCATCCCATGACATGGCATGGAAAGGGATGGCATGGAAAGGCATGAAATGGCATGGAAAGGCATACAATGACATTTATGGTAGGGAAAGGAAAGGAATGGCATGTAATGGAACAAAATTTCATGGAAAATCAAGGCATGGCATGACAAGGAAAGGAATGTGATGACAAGGAAAGGAATGGAATGTAATGGCATGACCATGAAAGTAAAGTCATGGAAAGGAAAGACATGGCATGGAAAGGAAATACATGGCATGGCATGGCATGGCATGGAAAGGCATGGAAAGATAATGAATAGCATGTCAAGGCATGGAATGGAAAGGCATGACATGGATTGGCAAGGCAAGGAACAACATGGCATGACAATCAAGGAAAGACAATGTATGGCATGGCTTGGAAAGACATGCAAACGTTTTCACCTAGACTTAAAATGTCATAAAAACTTCATTGGATGGAAAGGAAGTGGATGATAAACACTTCTTGAACAAACCAATGTATTGAAACACTCAATTTCTTCGTGGTTAGATTAGGACTTAACCTCAATTTCTATCCTTGTTAGCTTGACATCTAAGGTTTAACTGTCATCTTTCACCCTTAGAATACACCTTGAAACCTTTTATTATTTTTTTGTCATAATTTTCATCGCTTTAAGGGTTGTTGTATTGAATATTCTAGGATTTTTATGTTCCATCTTCCATTTCAACAAACATTTGTTATCTAAACCCTAGTTTAGGCTTGCATTTTCAGCCCCCATTCATTGCATGATTACTTGTTTTAAGGGTTGTTATATTCATCCTATTGTAACTTGTCATATTTCCGAAGTTAAATATATTAATCACAATTCTTATAAAAATTATAGTTTATTTATTGATTTGCGGTGTTTGGGACTTCCCGTTGACTTGGAAAGGAATGGAATGGAAAGGGATGGAAATGGCATGACAATGGCCTAGAAAGGAAAGACATGAAATTGAATGTCATGGAAAGGAAAGGCATGGCATGGAATGTCTTGGAAAATCATGGCATGCCATGGTATCGCATGGAAATGCAAGGCATGACATGGCATATCATGGCAATGCATGAGAGGGCATGGCATGAAAAGGCAAGGCAAGCAATGGCATGTCATGGAAATGAAAGGCATGGCATGACATGGATTGGAAAGGCATGCCATGGAATGGAATGGAAACATATGGCATGTCAAGGAAAGGAATGCAATGGCATTTCATGGAAAGGCATGGAAAGGTATGGCATGGTAAGTCAAGGCATGCAATGGCAAGGAAAGACATGAAATGGAAAGGAAAGGATGACATGGCATGGCATGACAAGGAAAGGAAAGGCATGGAATGGAAAGGCAAGGCATGGCATGGAATGGCATGGAAAGGCATGAAAAGGTAAGGCATGTCATGGCAAGACAAGGCATGGAATGAATTAGCAAGGAAAAGAACAACATGTCATGGAAACTCAAGGCAAGGGAAGGCACGACATGACTTGGAAAGGCATGAAATTTTTTTCACCTAGAATTAAAATCTCATAAACAATTCATTGGTTGGAAAGGAACTTTCGGATATAAAGTTAAGTCACATGTCCCTAGAAAAAATGTTTTTTATTTCTTTGGATGAAAAAGGTTTATTTTTTATTTATTCTTGTTTCATTGCAATCCACATTTTGATTTGATTTTTTCCTTGCATAATGTTATGGAAAGTTATATTTATTGTTTTATAGATTAAAATGGGAATCTACATGACAAGACATGCAAGGAGGAATTACTATAGTTTAGATCATAGTGTTGTTCTAGATATTTGTAAATGTAACAACCTATATTTTGGTCTTAGAAGGCTAGACCTTTTATTTTTACTCATCTTAGTGATTCATTGTTTAATATTTGTTGGTTCTAGTCAGAATGATATAGACATTTGATATATATGAATTTGGACATATTTATGTGTTGCAGGATATTATTTTTATTTTTATATGTTATAATTATCATAGTTATGTGATTTATTTAAACATGAACACTGAAATGTGGAACTTTGGAGATTCATGCACTACCTATATTTGTGGTATTTCGTTCCTTTAGTATGATTTTCAACACCATTTAGGTAAGTTGTTGATACTAAGAGGGGGGTGAATCAATATCAAGTAAAATTTAAAACCTTTTTCAACTTATACTTAAACCATTCAACTATATCCAATGAGCAATGAACAATAGTATAAGAGTTACATAAATACACCACAATACACCATTCACAATATATGAGAAATAATCAATAGTTATTGTTCAAGGGAAGTAATGACTTCCAAAGGTAGCTACAGCTTCCAAATGTAAAGGGAGGGATAAACCTCCAAGAGGA
>SNQJ01S0019739.1:29003-49244 GCA_010110895.2 Picea sitchensis
TGTGTGTGTGTGTATAGAATTAATATATTTATGGCTCATGAACTTGATTTTATTTTTCATTTAAAAATAATCATTTTGAAAAGATAAATAATTGGTTCCTTGTCCATTGACCATATGCATCCAACAAGTGCACTTGAGTCACAAGTGTGTCTAGTGCATTGGAAATTAGTTTAAGTTTACCAATGTTAAAGGAAATGCATGGACTACCCATATCAATCTCGACTCACTAAAATAAAAATACATTGGCTTTCTCTTTCCACTCATCAAATACTAACTAATATCAATCAACACTATCAAATGTGTTAGTTATTGTTACTTAGGAGTTCTACATAGCTCCAAGTTATGGATTTATTTATAAATTTTTCACCCTTTAAGAGTTATTCATTTATATCCCTAATATTCAACCAATCAATCAGGTTGGTGATGGTGTTTGAGATGACATTTAAAACAAGTGAAAATTACAGAAATAATCATTTCATCATATAAAACACTTAAATAGTGTTATACGTTGAAAAATTTCTTGGGCTGCATTGTACAACATTTCGGCAAGCTTAATGGAGAATTTGAGGTAGATTTTCAATTGATGTGGGGATTTATTGTGCACTCATATTTTATGTGTTTATTTTGTATTAAGAAACCCTTCTAACATGTTGTGATTATTATTATACTGAACTGTGCTTCATTTTGGATAGATTAATGTGAGGTTTCAACTCTCTTATTTCTATTGTGATTATGTTATCCTACATGATTGCTATTATTGGTGCCTGGAATCTTAACTAGGATGGGACTTCATCCTTTTGTAAAATTGAGGTAATGAGAACCAATAATTACTTATAGATTTATCACTTAGCAATATTTTCCACAATAAGATATTCATTAATGCGTATCACAAGTATTTATAATCACTTTAGAAAAAAATCATGCATTCATACATAGAAAATTCATACACTTTGAAATTCATACATTCATCGATATTAAATGAAGACACAATGAGATTCATAAAAAAGATGCCATGAAATATATATATATTCAACATCATCTAAATTGTACATGTTTTACAAAATGGCACCTTGTTCCCAATAAACAAAATGACAACAAGTGTCATAACATGGAAAACAACCATATGGTGGCCTATATACAAAATGGTAGTAATTGGTCAATCATTGACCACTGCCACCCTCTCCATCCTTAGGAGCATCCTAAAAATAAACATTTCTTCTCTTTCTTGAAGAATCACCTTCAGTGGTTTTGGTCCTGGGCATGTTGTGTCACTCCTAAGACTGCACAAAGAAAAAACATTGTTATAAGTTTTTTTCCCCAATGAATTAAAAACAATACAAAATGATACTTTGTAATTTAACTTAAGAAAAATCATTGCATATGCTACTGAAAATCATGGGGTGTTACCCTCCTCCGTGACACTAATATCTCATCAAAGCTACCCTACATTGGTTACAAGGATAAAATCAATAAAATTAAACAAATATGTGTAAAACCAAATTCATGATACATAAAAAATTATCATCAACACATTATGTCATTGTGAATACTCGAGCCTAGATGGAGAGTCACTAACAGGTGGAGCGCTCAGTTGTACAACCTTCTCTGAGAAAACCTGTACTATGGAATCCTTGGTGGATGGGGCCGATGGAAATGGTGGTGTGGGTGGGTGGCATACAAGTGCATCCACTGTGGATGGATGCAATGGAAAAGGTGGTGTGGATGGGTGGCCTACGGGTGAATACACTGATGATGTATGGAATAACACAGATGTTGGGGATGAGAAGCAATCGACCCCCATAGGCTGTACATGTGATACAAATTCCATTTTCTTGGAGTAAGCTAACCCAAAAACATATCTCAGGTGTCGAGGGAGTCCAGTAGTACTATAACTAGCGAATATTTCTGCAACCTTCATACATGTAAATAATATTGAATTATTAGTACCAAAATAGTAAAATTCAAAATAAGAAACACAATTTTTTTATATATTTAAACGATATTTAACTTTACAGATGATACTTGTGATGCAGGTGACTTGTCTATCCCAAATGGAAATTATTGGGCATCACCTAGTCCCACATCCTGTAGAAACACAATAACATTAAAAATTTGAGGATTCCATTAAATAAAGAAATGACTATGGTGAATTTATCAAATGTGACACATACATGTGTATGGGGTATACCCAATTAGCATGATATGTCTATTTTTGCATCAATGGTGGAGATAGTAATCGATGCATCCATGGGCATAGAGGGTCTACTACATGAACGTAATAACTACAAAACAACATACAATAAAATATCGATATAAATACGTAGAATAAAAAATAAATAAAATATAATGATGAAGAACATAGTGATGGTTAAGATACTAACCTCCTCCATAAAGCTATGCTTTCCACTCGCCTCCATAGGACCATAGAAGGTCTACTTGTAACTCGAGCATCTGTGAGGTTCACATGGATGGTTGTTATTTCCATGTTCCCTCCCCATAATAAACAGTGTTGTGCGGGGTGAATCTCTAAACCCTATATCAATGTCATCGATAGACACATCCTATTGAGATAGTGAAACAAATATGCCATGTTGCACTAGGATTTGGGTCAATGATGAGATAGATCATTGTACTTGTTGCAAGCTCTCTACAATAGGAGGATGGTGGGTAGTGGGGTTAGGAATTTGCTTTAGGGAATGAAGACCTAACATGGGATTGCATCTGACATGCTCTCGGTCCTGCGTGGACCCTTGACCCACCCCATGGAAATCACCCATGTCGAATTAGTTGACATGCAAAGAAAAAATAAATTCAACCCATAAGTTTCTCAAAAAATATAAGGGCACCTCCCTGTTATTGCAGTGAGGTTTATCAAATACCATATACCACCTATCCATATAGTTTTGACTAATCTGTGGATGGATACACCCATCAATACAAAGCCATTTTTTGTTCATAGGTAGTTTTTTTCCATTTCGAGGATCCCTAAAAATAGACAACACTTATTGTTTTTAAATACCCAAGTATCTGACTTGGTTTCTATCCAATCCAATGTTGTAGTATTGAAACATTTGTGCCCTATACTCAAAAATAGAAGTGAATTTCCCTTGGAAACTTGCAATGGACCTCACAATTTCATCCAAGGAAGTAGCCAAGGACACTCTGCTTGGTTCTTTGGTGCCCCTTAATTGATATATAAGTGTTATTAATGTAGACAACCCCTCATCAATTTTGCTGTTTAGATTGGGTGGTTGTGGTGGGTTGGGGTTTTTCTCTCATTGATCTGCTAGTGGGTGATTTACATTGTCTCTGGGTTCCATTTTATAATATATGCTGCAATTTAATAAGTAAATTTAATAAGTGGACTCATGAATAAGGTATTATAAACAACAATTTAATTTTATCCCAACAAAATCATTAACATTATTTTGTGTAAAACAAAGAAAAAATATGTCTTATCTTTACAACGAACTTGAAAAAAACTATACAAGATTGTTGAATTGTTGAGATATTTACATTCAATTATTAATTATGTTTAGTGAACCTTGCTAATAAGTTTTCAATGACATTGGGATTTACATCCATAACCTATGACTATTTTTTTTGTATTTTCTCAATGCTAAGAACATAAATGACAAAAAATCAACCATACATTTCTTGTGATGGGCATGGTTGCAAGATCTATTGGATTATTATATTCTTTGAGGAAAAAGTTGAGTCGAGGTGGATCGATTGACATTTGAAGGTCGAGGTGGATCGGAAAAAAGTCAAAGGTTGAAGGAGTAGAGTGGGAAAAGTTGAAGTCAAATATATCAACGACAAACTCAACCAATAACAGGTCGAAGTGCGGGCCTGAGATGACCGACTAGAGACCAAATGAAGGTAGAATAGTAGTTGACTGGTAACCCAATTTGGAATTCAACTGTAATAGAATCTAGAGATTTGTGGGATTTGTAGCCAATGATATGCGCAAATCTATAACCGTTTTTGGATGCCAATATTTAGGATTTTTCCTGTTGTACAGCCTATAAAGAGGCATTTTGTAAGGTTGTAAAGGATAATGAACAAAGAATCATGTAATACACTTATGCAGGTTAATGCACATGTAGGTATAGGTTGTTGTTCATGCATATGTAAGACAATTTGGCTACAAAGTTGTTTTTGCGCAGGAAAGAGGGTATGAAGTCAATTGTGTCTTAGGTGTGGACCAAGGTTAGGCATGTAACCTTTTATTTAGATTGAATAAGACAACAAGAGAGAAGAACACTCAAAGGAATTTCGGTTTATACTGGTTAATGGTTCCAGGGTAAAATATCAGTTTACTTTGTGATTGCTTGTTTCATTTACGTTCTTGATTAAATTCTTCTTCTCTTATGCTAGGATTAGTGTGGAAGTGCCCTACTTTTCCTGACATTTGGTATTAGAGAGAGGTTTTCCCTGACAAGTGAGTGATCATAACGGTGCTATGATTTGGAAAGTATATGAAATCTTGATTTTCCAATCTTGAATCTGAGAACTAAAACCTAGGTACAATAAGAGTTGTAAGTCATAAATTGTGTTAAATATCATGGTAAAGAATGGATAACAGTTACAAAATAGAGATAGAAAAATTCAATGGCCATAATTTTGAGATTTGGAAGCTTAAAATGGAAGATATTATTGTGGATTGAGAACAAAGGATAACAGACTGTCCAGGTATCCAATTGAAAGGAACTTCGATAGAAGACTGGGAGAAAATCAAAAGAAGAGCAAGAAGTATGATTCGACTTTGTGTTGCAGATTTAGTACTTATGAATTTCTCGGGTGAAGATTCAATCAATAAACTATGGGACAAACCAGGAAGCTTATACCAGTCAAAATCTATGGTAAATAGGTTATTTCTCATAAAGAAACTGTATCTTCTGAGAATGATTGATGATAGTTCAATGACGGAGCATTTAAATGCATTTAACATAGTCTTAAGACAATTATCATCTATGGATATTAATATCACTAATGAGGAGAAATGTATCATCCTATTATGTTATTTTCCATACTTCTGGGATAGCTTAGTCGTGGCTATTGGGATCAATAAAACCACATTATCACTAGAGGATGTGGTTTATTCTCTATTGTTGGAAGAAATGAGAAGGAAGAACATGGAAGGATCGACCAAAGATGCTCTGATGTTGAGAGGTCAACCGATAAACAGAGGTAAAGGTAAATTATTCAGTCGAAAGTTCAAGTCAAAGGGTGGATCTGAATCCCCAGTTTCGTCGATGTGAAGATGATGGAAATGTGGTAAAGCAAGAAATTATAAAAAGGATTGTACATCGAAGGAAACATAAGTCAGTGTTGGATCCGACAAGAAGAAGTCAACTAAGAGGAAGATGACCAATTCTTGTGGGAGAAAGGATTTCTGCTAAGAAGTGTCCAAAGACACAATAAGAGATAGAGAACATGGCACATGTTCCCTATGCAAGTTTTGCTGGTAGTTTAATGTATGTGATGGTATGCACTCGACCAGACATTTCCCATGCAGTGGGCATGTTGAGCAAGTACATGTTGACATTTGGAAAGGAGCACTGGAAAACTTTCAAGAGAGTATTCAGGTATTTTTGTGGCAAAAAGGACTATTCTATATTCTACCAAGGAAGGCCTAGAGATGACAATGGTAAATTAGATGTACATGGCCTTGGCGATGCCAACTGGGATGGAGATATGGATTGATTGAAGTTTACCAATATATATGTCTTCAATATGTTTGGTGGAGGAATAATATGGATGGGTAAAAGACATGCAGTCGTAGCCTTGTCAAAATCAGAAGTCAAATACATGGCAGCCACTCATGGAAGAAAATAAGTGGTATGGATTCAAAGGTTGTGTTCATAAATCGGGTTTGAGAAGAGAGATTTGAAGGTGAGTTGCGACAGTCAACACACAATATTTCTAGAAAATAACCTTTCTTATCATTCAAAGACTAAGCACATTGATGTAAAATAACATTTTGTGATAGATATGGTGGAAATAAGCAAGGTTCTACTGGAGAAAGTAGACATGTTGGAAAACATAGCAGACTCGTTGACCAAGTTTGTGGGTTTTGTGAAGTTCTCTTGGTGAAGAGAGGCAATGTGCATTGTTTCCTTGTGTCTATGAATTAAAGTTCAAGAATCTCGTGTTTCAACAAAGAAGAAAACAAGTGGGAGAATGTTGGGTTGTTATATTCTTGGTGGTGAAATTCGAGTTGAGGTAGATCGACTGACGGTCAAAGGTCAAGGTGGATCAAAAATAAATCGAAGGTTGAGGGAGTCAACTAGGAAAAGTCAAAGTCGAAGATATTGATGACAAAGTAAACTGAAAATAGGTTAAAGTGCGGGCGTGAGACGACTGAATAAAGACTGAATGAAGGCCAACTGGTAGTTGACTGGTAACCCAACTTAGAAGTTGACTGTAATGGAATCCCAAGATTTGTGGGATTTGTATCCAATGATATGCAATGATATGTAACTATTTTTTGGAATCAATATTTAGGGTTTTCCTATTGTAAATCCTATAAAGAGGCATGTTGTAAGGCTATAAAGGATAATGAATAAATAATCGTGTAATACACTTATGCAATTTAATGCACGCGTAGGTATAGTTTGTTGGTCATGCATATGTAAGTCGATTTGGCTACAGGGTTCTTCTTGTGCAGGAAAGAGGTTATGCTGTCGATTTTGTCTTAGGTGTGGACCAAGGTTAGACATGTAACCTTTTATTCAAATTGAATAAGCCAACAAGAGAGAAGAACACTTAAAGGAATGCTTGTTTCTCCTGGTTAAGGGTTCCAAGGTAAAATCTCAGTGTACTGTGTGATTTCTTGTTTCATTTACATTCTTGATTAAATTCTTCTTCTGTTATGCTAGGATTAGTGTCAAAGTTCCCTGCACTTCCTGACACAATATTGGGCTTTTGTCCATATTCAATTTTTCTCTTTTCTTTCTCAATGTAGGAAATTCACGAGGCATGGTGTGCAAATGAGCATAAAATGCGCCCACTGTCCTCTAAAAAGAGGGCACAACATGAATGCATGCACATTCTTAAGAACATGCGTACGTTCCTAAGAACGCATGCACACTCTCGCCGATGAACCTATGTGGAAATATTGTTGGAGGTTTGAGCCTTGACAAACATAGATGATTAGGAATGTGTGCGCATTCCTAAGAACGCGTATGCATTCATGTTGACCCCCTTGACACTTTTTCTTCCACCAAATTTGTGCACTCACCCACATAAATTCTTAGTAAACAAAATAGAGACATGTGCTAAGTTGGAATTCATGATCCCAAAAATAGAGAAATAAATTTGGTGCTACAAATAGGAGAAGGAAAGCCTTTGTGTACCCATGGACCACCATGTGTTTCCTCAGTAGAGGTTTTGTGAGAAAAGATTGTAGAAATGGGCCACTTATGATGTTGAGCATGCGGTGAATGAAATTCCCATTTTTAATCTTGATATACTCGAGCATGAAATGAACAAAATGTCATAGAAATAAGCGATAGAAACTCATAAACATGCAATCGTCAAAATTGTCACATTACCCAAGATTTAGCAACATGCAAATTTGCTTTACTTTTATATTTTTCTAGTTTTTACTATTTTTAACTTGTCTTTAAAACTATAAATTAAAGGTTGAAATATTTTAAGACGAACTTTTGACTTTGAAGAAAATTTTGTGAGTTTGAGCCTGGAATTATTTCGAAGAAAATTTTGATAAATCTAATTGGAGCAAAGGCATTCTATTTGTTGAGGAATTTCTATGCATTTACAATTATCATGGATTAATCTATTTGTACTTGAAATTCCAAGTTATCAAGTAAGAATTTCAATCTCTCATAATTTATCTTACATCATTAACTGGATTACTATTGTCCTTGGTAAATTTCTTTGCATTTGTTTCTAGTCGAAATGCTCATAGAATTACTTCTGAGTATTTGATTTTCATCTCTTTCAACTTTATGATATGGATTGTGTAGTATCATTTCATCGAGGACTTTTTTCCAAAAGGATTATAGGCTATATCTACATTTATTTATTTCTCTTATAGATTATCATGCAAGGAAAATCTCTTTAAATTAGTTAGAATAATTTGTGTTAGGTAGTTGTTACATAAAATCAGAAAAAGGAAAAAGGAAAAAGGAAAAGAAAAATGTTAAAGTCCATTGAATAATTATCACACCATTAACTTAGAGGATTATTCCATACCAAACAGGGGGAATCTTATTGGGTCTCGTCCTTAGGATTAATCCTTACTGTTGAACATTGAGAATTCTCTAGTGTTGATCATTGAGAACTCAACCCCCTTAAAACTACTATAAATAAAGAATAAGATAAAGTTAATGTATTATAAAGAAACCATTAACAACCATGAAAAACTAAAACTATTTTTCTTCTATTTTTCTTCTATTGCTAACTTAAAGAAGACTTAAAACTTATAAAAAATATTGTACATAATCTAAAAATAATATGTAAGGGAATTTGTAATATTTATAATACTAAGAAATTATAATATGAAAAGAACTTTATAATCTTCGTGATATAATGCTCTTTAATATGAAATATTTATTCCACAATATTTATAACATTAATAATCGTCATAACAAAGATTGCTGAAAATGTTTCTCATCAATGTTTTTAATCATAAAAAAAAAAGTGTTTAACATAAATTAATTAGTTCTCTTTTTTAATAATTAATAAACAAAAATGAATATAAAAAAAAAGTGTTAACATAAATTAATTAGTTATATATTTTTAATAAGTAATAAATTAAAATTAATATAAATGAATATAAACCCAATGTATAAAAATGAAAAAACAAATCTAACCAAGGTTGTTAATTAATTATCATATTTTTTTATGATTAATAAATTAAACTTAATATAAATGAAGAATCATCATATGACACTTATCTTTTTTCAATATAGAAAAAAGTACTTATATTAGTGAATATAAAAAGTCTTTTATAAAATTGTATCGGTTGGTAGCCAGTATAATTCCCTAGTACATCGCTATACACTGGAGGTATAAATGCAGTCCAAAAAAACGATCCACCTATTTTTACATATCTGGAATCAAAATGACAAAAAATCATAACCTTCGACTTTGCTGCAGAAATATATTATATGATTGACATTGTTTCAAAGATCTCTGTTTGAATTCCTGTACCCACTGCATGGCATATCACATCTTCTTCCAGGTGCATTGTTTGTTGAGATAACTGATCAACTTCCTTATTATATTCTCTATATATGTGTTGAGCTTTTAATTGTTGAAACTTCCCACTCAACACTCGAATTTTTGTCATCTGGGGTTGAAGATAAATCACTTGTAGAATGTTTTCATGAGAAAACCAGTCAATAATAATCTTCGTGTCTCCTACCAGTTGTAATATTTTAACCTTTTTGAAGTATGAAAAATATAAAATACACCACAGTGTTAAAAGTTCATCGTTGGTATCGGTTCCAGTGCCACAATTCATCTTAAGGTTGAAAGCACCCAATTCTGGGCATTTTAAAATTGCTCTAGAACCACATTTTGTGCCCTCACATTGTGAGGCACCATAAAAAAAACCCACTGCCGAGTTCCAGTGTAACAAAGGAGGCCTAGAAATCCTAATATGCTGAAAAGTTTATGTTTTTGTTGTCACCCAAGTCTTGTGAAATTTTGTTGTATACCTTGACCATAGAAGGTGGATGTTCCTCAAATATAACCAAGTTCCTGTGCTTCCAAATCTCCCAGCAAATATAACAAGGAACTTCTTTCCATTATTCTATCTTCTTTATTTAAATCTGGAAACACTCATTAAGTTGTCCTCCACCTGAAATCCTTTTTAGTTTTAGTTCCTTTATGATGAAAATCCATATATCTTTGGTGAAGTGGAACTCAACAAACAAATGATTCAATGTTTCTTCCTTATCACCACATATGACACATCTATTAGGTCCAATCATCCCTCTTTTTTTCAAATTTTCCCATGTGAGAATTTTATTTTCAAACATTAACCAACATAATTATTTAACTTTAAATGATATCGGCCACTTCCAAAGATCTATGTACCAAAACAATTGGCATCCCTCAATATCCTCCAACATTTGTACTTCATAAGCTTGGTTTGCATTTACATGGCCTCCTTTGGTATTCCAAGACCATATTAAAGTATCATTTTTTGCATTTAATTCATCACTAGACCCAACTAATCTCTTTACATGTTTATCCCATTCGTCTTTTTGCATTCCATCTAGTCCAAGAGTCTCTTCCTTCTTCCATCATAATGTATTTGGATCCTCAAATTCAATTGACCCTACTTGTGCCATAAATTTTATGCCTTTTGACTGCATATTACTTATTAAATTATTTAAAAGTTTGTAATATGATTGTGACCCAATTATCGGATATTGTCATATTATTATGTCCCACCCATTTCCAGGCTTCCAAACAAGCCAATCAATTATGATGGATAAAGAGGACGTTAAATCTCGAAAACAATTTGACATACCAACCCAATTTTTCTTGCCTTCCCTAAACCATTCAACAACAGTTTTCTTTTTCAAATATTTCTTGTATGTCGCTTCATGCCAGAGTCCAGGAACCATAAGGCATCTCCACAAGATCTTGGCTGCAAATTATTTTCCAAAAAAGAAAATATTTTTTATACCCCACCCTCCTGTCTTCTTTGGTTTAGCAATTCTTTTCCAGTTTACCAAGTGCATACCTTCTTTAACTTTTTTCCTAGTACATAAAAAACTAAACATCCTTATTCTAATTTTATTTAGAAGGATTTGGGGGATCTTTTCCATTGAAGTCTAGTATACAAGTATGCTTTCTAGTACTGATTTTACAAGAGTTACTCTACCCCCTAAAGTAAGCCATCTATGACTCCAATTCGAGATTCTTTTTTCAATTGTTTTCTCAAGAGAACTCCATTCTGCCACTGTATAGTAGTTTGGTTTAATTAAGGACCCCATGTACTTAAATCCAACATCTATTGGTTTAACTTCAAATGAAAAAAACTCTTTCAACACTGAGAGCTCCTCCTCTCTCCACCCTGCTTCCAAAAATAGAGACTTTTGTGGGTTGAAGGACATACTCGTCGCCTTTTAGAACAAATCAAGTACCTCCTTAAAAAATTTCAATTATGTGAGAGTTTCATTCCCAAATAATAATACATTGTACACAAACATTAAGTGTGTAATTCTTATTCCTTTTTCCACTAAAACACCTTCAATTTTCCTTTCTACAACCATCTTCTGAATGGTTCTACTCAATCCTTCTACAACAAGTAGGAACAATAATGGACATAGAAGAAATCCTTGCCTCAATGCCGTTGAAATTTTGAAAATTTTGGAAGGGATACCATTGATTAAGACAACAAAATTTGCAGTATATACACACCCCATAATCCAATCCATTGCCTCTAGACTCAATCCATTCTGAAGTAAGACTAACCTTAAGAAACCCAAAGCTAACATATCATAATCCTTTATCATATCTAGTTTAAGGACCAAATCTTTGTTATTTTTTACCCGTATACTATGTAAGGATTCCTATGCCACTCCTATGGCATCTAATATTTGTCTACCCTCTAGAAAGACAAATTGTTCCTTTGATATGAGTGTTCAAAGTGAGGATTTTATTCTAGGTGCAATAACCTTTGAGATAATCTTGTAAGCCAAATTACAAAGTGAAATTGGTCTAAACCCCTCAAAAGTTTATGGCTTGTAACTTTTAGGAATAAGGGATAGAAAAGTATAATTCAGGGCTCCTAAACCCTACCTTTTCATTTAGACTCTTTAACCACCTCCAGTAGTTCAATGCCCAAGAGATCAAAAAAATCCAGAAAGAATTCTACAGTCCAACCATCCATCCAAAGACTTTTTGAGGAAGAAAAACCTTTAAGGGTTGATAGTATTTCAGGTAAAGTAATAGGATCAACAATTCGAAGAACCTCTTCCTCAGAGAAAATCCTAGGATAAGCACTAACAACTACTAGTTGATTTGTGATAGTGAGGTTCTCCTAAGACTTAAAGATGTTTTTAAAATAGCCAATGGCTTCCTTGTGTAGGGCCTGTTGACTTGATACTTTGGATCCATCCTCCTTATTAAAATCCCAGATAGAATTGGCATGTTTTCTAGAATTTGCATATGCATGGGAAAAAAAGTTATTCCTGTTGCCTGATGAAGGCCAATTTATCCTACTCTTTTGTTGCCAAGTTTTCTCATCCTGCTTTAAAAGGAACAATTTTCTCTTTTCTTTGTTTAGTACCAATACTTTTTCATCCTCCTTCTCAAATCCCTTGGGAAAGTCAGAATATAGAGTGTCTAAGTCAATTTCTAAGTCAATTTCTAGTTGCATCAATTCCTCCTTTTCCAAGAGTTTTTTAATTATTTCCCACTTAAAAACCAATGACTTAAGAAGTTTGAGTTTTTGAAGAAGAGATTCCATAAAATTTAAATTCTCTTTCTCCAAGAGCCCGTTCCAATTCGATATCACTAAGTTTACAAATTCTAGTTCATCCAACTAGACAAAATTGAATTTAAAAGGATAATTGTACTTTACCTTCTCTTGTTCTAAATGTAGAATCAATGGCATATGATCAGATATCTTAATATTAATCACCCAAGATCTGTATCTGATTCCTAACATGGCTAGTTCATCATTTATTAAAAAATGATCCAATATCTTAACAATGTAATCATGATCACTTCTTCCATTCCTCGAGGTAGGAAGAAGCTTTATTGGTTCAACATCAACTAGACCTTCATCTTGAATCAGTTGACTGGAAAATGTATGCATTGGATCATAGATAGAGTGGGTGCCCCACACTTCTCTATTTGAAATGGTAAAATTGAAATCGCCTCGCAAAATTAAGTTGTGATCTTTGAGTATCCCATCCCTCTTTATCTTAAATCATAAATCTTGTATGTCTCCATAAGGGCCATAGCAATTAATAAATTTCATCCTTTTGTTTATATCCTTTACCAAACCATCTAATAAAATCCATGTAGGAGTCATAAAAGAAGATAAATCAACTCTCCTTGGGTTCCATGTAGATAACAGCTCGTCTAATAAACCTAAGGAATCGACCCCACAAAATTTCCATGTAGGTAGGAGTGTTATCACTGAAATTTTGTCTGCAAATGGTTACAGGAATCCAACATCTCCAAACAGCTATTGGTTCACCCATGGACCAAAAATTCATTTCCAAAAGGCCCAAAACTATACAATCAACACTAAAATCAGCATGCGCTAAGACTACATAGGGAGTGCACGCACATGCACCATTCAAAAACGTAGGAAAAAGAACACATGCACACGATGCACGACTGTGGACACAAAAAACCACGCATCCCTCAAAACAATGCATTTATGATATTGGTCAGCCTCCCACCTACTTCTGGTTCAACTTCCAAATCAATTTGATATCCAAATCTCGGTTGAATCCAGCTAGGTGGTTGGTCAAAGACCTAAGGGGGCCCTAAATGGCCCCTTGTTCACACTAAAATCTGGTTGAATAATGCCTCAAAGTTATGCTATAAAAGGAAGCCATGGGCGTACTACATTTTCAAGGAATTCATTTGTATTGTTATGTTGTTGATATTCTCTTGGAGGATCCTCTTTCCTCATCAAGAGTATGCTAGCACCATTGCACTTAGCCATTCATATCACCTCTAGAATGAATGTGCTTTGGATTATCTTCACCATTTCATTATAGTTCCTCATTTGTAAGAAGAGCTCAATATTTGGGGGTCCAAGATCCCTCCCTTGGAGGAAAAGGGGACCCAAAATATACCTTTCTCTTCAGTGTTTTCTTTCCACTAATACAATCCTTTCCATTGGTGGCATGAGTCTTGTTTGTTCCTTGTTATTATGTTCTTATGTACTATAGTTTAATTGTTTTTATCATTCTTAGTTTAATTCTTTGCTTATCTTTTATTCTTTGTCTTTCTAACCCTTTCCTTTACTGTTGTCTTGGCTAGCTAACCCAACTGGGCTTGTAAACCCCATTATTTTGCTCATTTAGGTGACAAAAGAGGTGCAACAGATTGGCTAATCCATTGGGGAAAGATGTCAATTTCCTACCCCATTTGGGTTATTTCAGTTCTTCTTTTTGTTTCTTTAACTTGCAGGGATCATAACTGGCCCAAGCCAACCTGCAAAAGGCCAAGTTGAAAGCTAAGCAGAGAGAATTTCATGCAAAATTTTCTTCACGACCGTGTAATAGACAGTGTGTGCATGTTTTAACCCATAGGTGCATCTTCAACGCACATGCGCCAAAACCACTATATCACTCAGTTCCTTCTATGCATGTGTGCCCATAAATTGCTTTCAATTCATGCATTGGTGCTCATAGCACCTCTGTCTATTCTGAGGCCTGCACACCTATGCAGAAAAACACACATTGTAAGATTTTTGTGATCTATGGAAGGTCCATAGCCTTCTTAAAGTTGATTCCATGCATATTGTAATCTGCATGGTACACTCACATTCCCTCTCCATATAAAGGGAATAGTCAAAACGTAGGCACTTAGGGGGTTAAAAATCATTATTTTTCCTCTTTTTCTTTCATGTTGCCACATGGATGGCTTTCTTTGATTAAAGTTTAAGTTGGAATTATTCTACATCACATATAAAACTTGCATTGGGACCAGAAATTGGATATCAATCGTTGAGTATGCTCTTCTCTTGGGCCCCAAAGCGATCTTGAGAATCAGAAAGAGGTTGAAGGAAAATTTCATCTCCCTTAAAAAAGACAAAATATTTAGGAGAGGACAACAACCCCCTTGAGACTCCTCTTAGTTTGTTTTTTCAAACACATATTAAGATTGTAATGGGCACATACATGCCCACATGTCCACAATATCAGATAGTTTCAAATCTTTCTTAGATTAAATCACATTAGGGAGTTAAAGGAATAGTAAGGACCCACATGTCCACATGCTAGTTTCCTAGGTACTTTAAAATTCCGCAAGGTTGTACCAATGACATTTAGTTAATTAGGTAATCAAGATTTGTAAGGACCAAGCGAAGTCCACATGAAACAAGGTGACACCTAAATTATTAAAAATATTGGCACACTTTGACTTGATTCACACACAAAGTCACTACTCACTCAGTTTCATCTCGAAACGTGGAGGTTAAAGTAAGTTTCCTCCAAAGGGATTCCGAAACACCCCACCGTTTTCTTGACAAAACTCTCCACTCCCACTTAATTTCAATGAGATTGGCTCACACCCCCAATCTCTCAAACAACCACACCTAAATTTTTTCTAAAACACTCACTAAGTTTTCCTCCACAAGAGGTGCCAAAAGAAATTTTTTATTCTAGGTAGGATTTACGGGATAGGCATCCAAATAACTTGATGCAGCACGCACCCGCAGGCACGCCCTCTCACAGGATCTTCCTCTTTCTACGGCCCGAAGAACTTAAATGTTCTCCTATTTCCCTATCGGGAAATCTACACCCACAGATTTCTTCATGCGATCCCCCTCTCTTTACTTACCGGGGAATCAGACTTCGCGAATCCAAAGGTCAGACGTAAGCCTCTCGAATCCCCGAGACCTGATGCCAGTCAACATTGACCTTCTCCCTTACCCGTTGGGGCTTCTCCTATCATGATNTCGAACACTTTGTTTTACCGACTCCCGACTCCCGATATGTCGATTACCTGACACGCGTGCGAGTTGACCTTTCAACGTCCTGTCACCTCTATCGGGAGTTCGGGGTTCGCGATTTCACGAATCCTGATGCAATGGTTTCGAAACTTCTCGCTGCGAAACTCCGATAGCTTGTGCCACATGTCTTCCACTAACTCCTGTGGTCCCACACTGTTTACGTCACTATCGGGATATCGCGGATCGTGATTTCGCGATTTCCATTTCAATATTTTGGAGTTTCAATCCATGAAACCCCGATACACGATACGCGTGTAGGTTCAATGACCCTCGTGGCTCGGATCAACGACTCTGCCCCTCCTAAGCTTCAAACCTCTTGGGAATATATGCAGTATCTCCCTTTCACCTTGTTGCGATCTGACAACTCACAGAATGTCGCGAATTCTCCTCGGAGAATACCAACCGTATGTTTTTTGCTTGGCGATTCCTGCGAAATAACTAAGTGTTTTTCCTCCGACACTTATCCTCCTGCGCGTAAACTTACGACACTTTTCTCCAACTTTCAAAGAACAATTCATCTGCACTGTTATTTGACAAACTCGAAGGCCTATCTCTCCTGAGCTTTTCCCACGGCTATACGTTCTTAGAAAGAACCTCCTTGCTCGCACTCCTTGCGAAAAACCTTCAACCACGTCTAAGTATTGAATTCGTTCGACTCTGCGCCTCACCTGCAGTAGCAGTATCTCAACAATTCACTCGGGTTCATAACCCTGAAGTTCACTTGGCCTGCGCACTCCTTGCATGGCTCTTGTGCCCAACTACACTTCTGGGATGAATGAGAACAAAAGCTGTCTCTATCTGAACCCTTTGTCAATGCACTCCTTGTAGGAATTCTCTGGCTCAATTAGAGAAACAATTGAAACTCATTCCTACACCCTCTCAGACTTCAATTCACACATGAAATCATATACACAGCATATAAAAGAAAATGTATAACAGGAAGCAAACATTCATGAGCATATCAACATTAATACACAGAGAACAACACAAACCATGAATTTGAATCAGAACTCTTCTATTAATTCAAATGTCTGTACATGGGTGTTCTTACATAGCTCTCTGCATGCTCTTGCTCTTCCTGGTTTTTCAATCTCTAATCTCTCCTTCAAAAATACACAATGAGGGTGTCTATATCCCGTTTCCCTCTTGCGCTCTAGAAACTGTCTAGTCTAGAATTAAATTCTATCTACCAACATTAACTACTTTAAATGTCGTCTGCCTACTAAGGACGAGAGAAATCTTCTCAAGGTCCATTTACAATATACAAAGTGCGCTTCATTAAATTTCCACATTAATGTTCGCACAACAGTTTCAAGGTGTTTTCAAAAATTGTGCTGGCTTGTCCAGCTGTCTCTTGCCTTCCACGCTGGCTCGCTTGATGTGTTTATGATGCTCCTGCATCATACTCCTCGGCTTGAAAACATTCATNTTTCCATGAGCTCCTGCACGGTCTGTCCATGCCTCTGTATCACTGCTTCCATTTCCCAGCTAGCATCTTCCACTGGATGGTTCTTCCATTTGACTAGATACTCAAAGTATTCTTTCCTTTGGTCTTCTTGCTTACTCTCTTATCCAGTATGCACTCCATATGTGACTTTTCTGCAACTGGCATTTGTGTCATCCACTGGATCACTGGCTGCTCGGTTCCAGTCTCTGCTTCTCCAACCCTGTATGGGTACAAATCTGAGATATTAATATCGGAGAAATTCCGATCCCGTCGGGTAACTCAATCTCATAAGCATTCACCCCAAATTTCTTCAAGACCCTACATGGTCCGATTTTCTTCATTTTCAGTTTGTTGTATGTTCCCCTCGAGAACCTTTCTTTCCTCAGATGTGCCAGAACCAGATCACCAACTTCAAATTGAAGTTGTCTCCTATCCTGATATGCTCTATGCTTGTACTCCTGACTCGAATTCAGTAGTCGCTGCTTCACCTGGCGGTGAAGTTCCTTCATCGCCTCAACAAATTCTTCTGCACTAGCGCTACTAGTCATAGTCTGTTTTGAATCCCTCAGTTCAGAAATTCCTCTCGGTTGCATACCATATATGATCTGAAATGGGATTTTCCCTGTGATCCGATTCACTGAGTCATTATACGCAAACTCTGCCTGTGGCAATATATTGTCCCACTGGGTATGGTACTCTGTCACCAATCTCCTCAGCAAGTCTCCCAGACTTCTGTTGACCACTTCTGTCTGTCCATCTGTCTGAGGATGATACGCTGAACTAAACATCAAATTGGTTCTTAGCTTCTTCCATAAGGTCCTCCAAAAATTCCCTATGAATTTCGTATCTCTGTTCGAAACTATACTCTTCGGCAACCCATGAAGTCGAATGACCTCCTTGAAAAATAAATTCCCAATGTGAGTCGCATCGCTAGTCTTCTGGCATGGAATGAAGTGTGCCATCTTGGTAAATCTATCCACCACCACAAAGATTGAATCAACACCTCTTTGTGTTCTTGGCAACCCCAATACAAAATCCATGCTAATTGCATCCCACGGCCTCTCTGGTATGGGAAATGGTTGATAAAATCCCGCATTCTGCTTCCTTCCCTTCGAATGCTGGAAAATTCTGCACCTGTCTACAAACCTCTTAACATCCGCTCGCATTCCCGGCCAAAATTATGACTCGTTTAATTTTGCGAACGTCTTGTCATGACCAAAATGTCCTACCAATCCTCCATTGTGTTTCTCCTTTAACAAGTTCTCCCTCATGGAGCATTTCGGAATACACATCTGATTGCCTCTGAACAACAATCCTTCCTGGATCATGTAGTCCATCCATTGGCTTCTATCTCTGAGAACTGGATTCTCAGTTGCTTCATACGCCTCTCCAAAATCTGGATCAACTGCGTACATGTCCTTGATATCATCAAAACCTAATGTTCTGACTCTGAACTCCTACAACAGCAAACACTTCCTACTCAAAGCATCAACAACTTTGTTAGCAGTACCAGAAATATGCTTAATCACAAAAGTGAAATTCTGCATATACTCAACCCATTTAACATGTTTCTAATTCAGCTTTTCCTGTTGAGTCACAAACTGTAATGCATGATTATCACTGTACAATACAAACTCTTTGGGGATCAAGTAATGCCTCCATTTTTTCAATGCTTGTATGATAGCATAAAACTCATTATCATACATGGAGTACTTTAATTTCGCTTCATTCAACTTCTCGCTGAAATATGTGATTGGCTTGTCTTCTTGACTTAAGACTGCCCCTATTGCAAATCTGCTTGCATCACATTTCACCTGGAATGTCTTCTGGAAATCCGACAACACCAAAACTGGTTGTTCCGTGATCTTCCATTTCAACAACTTGAAGCTCTTCTCAGCCTCATCAGTCCAGTGAAAATATTTATGTCGCTTCTTCACTGTATCCATCATTGCCGCGCTAATTTCACTGAAATTCCTGATGAATTTTCAGTAGAAACTAGCCAAACCGTGAAAACTTCTCACCTCAAAAATATTCTTCGGTGATTGCCAATTCTTGATTACCTCCACCTTATCTGGATCCATCCTCAACTCATTTTATTAAATAACAAACCCTAAATAAATGATCTCTGTCTTCATGAATGAGGACTTCTTCATATTTATCAACAGCTTCTCCTGCTGTAATTTCTGCATCACTGTAGCCAAATGCTTCAGATGCTCCGCTGTTGTTTTACTGTAGATCAATATGTCATCCAAGTACACGATGACAAATTTCCTGATGAACTCCCTCAGGACTTCATTCATCAACCTTATAAAGGTACTTGGCGCATTTGTTAAGGCAAATGACATAACAAGCCATTCATACAAACCCTCGTTTGTCTTGAATGCTGTCTTCCATTCATCACCTTCTCTCATATGAATCTAATGATATCCGCTTTTCAAATCAATCTTTGAAAAATACTTTGCTCCACTCAAGAAATCCATCAGATCATCCATCCTTGGCAATGGAAATCTGTACCTGATGGTTATTTTGTTGATCACCCTTGAGTCAATACACATCCTCCAGCCTCCGTCTTTCTTCGGACTGAGTACTATTGGAACAACACATAGACTCAAGCTTTCCTTGACCAAACCTTTGTCCAACAAATCCTTGACTTGCCTCTTAACTTCTTCATTCTCCTGCGGCGTCAATCTGTACGCAGCTTTGTTTGGAAAACTGGATCTTGGTATGAGATCAATATGATGGCTCACACTCCTGATTGGTGGCAACGAATGAGGTAGTTCGTCCACTATGATGTCAGCGAACTCTCCCAGCAGTTCCTGAACTTCATCTGGTAAATCATCCACTCTTGTGCTAGTCAGAACAATCCTCGGCTTTTTGACCACAAAGAACTGTGGATCCTCCTTCTTATTAACCTCTGTAAGAAGTTCCTTCCCACTCATGAGAAGTATTGTGTTGCTTACTTCCGGCTTTACCTCCTTATCCTTTATCGGAAGCAACATGTGTGTCCTTCCATTCTTCTCCAGGGTGTATGTGTTCATTCTCCCATCATGAATCACATTTCTGTCATATTTCCATGGTCTACCCAGCAATAGATGACAAACAT
>SNQJ01S0019739.1:49294-71513 GCA_010110895.2 Picea sitchensis
AAATTCAACCAAGCATTGTTTAGTGACAATTACCTGGTGTCCTTTTTGTAGCCACGAAACTCTGTATGGGCTTGGATGATAAGTCGTCTCCAGCTCCAGCTTCTCTACCATCTCTGTAGATACAATATTATCCATGCTACCACTGTCTACAATGACCTTGCATACCCTGTCCTTGGTCTTGCAAGCAGTCCTGAAAAGTCTGGTCCTTTGGACTGAACTCTCCACCTCCTTCTCGAGTGTCAAAAGGAATTTTCGCATCATGAGCGATCTTCCGCCTTCCGCATCCTCTGCCTCAACATCCCGTCTCTGTGCTTCGGTGATGTGAGCTTCTCTAATGTCCTTCTTTTTCTCTGTACACTCATAAGACTTGTGCCCATTTTTCTCGCATGTGAAGCATGTGATGACTCCACCTCTTCCTCTTCCTCTGCCTCTAGTACGAGGAAACGTGTTATTGTTAGCATAATCTCCTCTCTGCTCATTATGCTGCCCTCTCTATTCATCATATTTCCCTCATTGTGAGGCTCCACCTCTCTCAGTATGAGTCTGAGGCTTCTTAAAATCCTCCCTGGGTTTATGGTATTTATCCCGGGAAATTGCTTTGCCCCTGGGCTGACTTCTGCCCTTGCTCCTCTGACCTTTCTTTCGGCTCAACTTCTCTTCAGCTTTTAGAGCCATTTGATAAGCATATTCCACCGTTCGGATGGTAACCATGCTCATCTCATCTTGGATATCATATCTCAGGCCATTCATATATCTAGCAACCTTTTCATCATTGCTCTCCCGATGACCTTCCCTGATGTTCAGTCTATAGAATTCCTCAGTGTATTCTTTTACTATCATTAGCTTCTGTCTCAGGCTCTGCATCCTCCTGAACAGAGTAATTTGATAATCCCTCGGGATGAATTTCACTTTCATATTCACGATCATTCTGTCCCAGCTCTTAATCTTTTGCTTGCCCTTGGAGTGTCTGTTAGCTTGTAGTTCATCCCACCACAATGATGCATGTCCTTTCAAGCGCGTGACAACATGCTTGACTTTCTTATCTTATTCGATGTCTTCATAGTCGAAGAACGTATCTAGAGATATAATCCAGTCTAGAATCTCCTCTGCATCCAAGTTTCCCTCATAAACTGGAATGTCCATCTTCGCTCTTGCACCCATCCTGGCAATAGCTTTTATCAAACGCTCATTTGATGCATCTTCGGTTGTAACTTCCTCTTCATGTTCAGCCTCGACTTCGCTCTCGGAATCACTGAGATCCCCTGCACTAGCTATGCGTATTTGCGCTATTTCCATGTCTTCGAGCCTAGCTCGGAGATCACGCATCTGTCTTTCTATGGCTGGATCTGCCATCTGCCTGCCTCTTCTTTGCTACGCTTCCCTATCCTCTAGATCGGGTGTCTGCGCGTCCCTTCTCCTGGGCGACATGATGAATTCTCCTTATCTGCTACAGAAAACAAAGAACCTTTCTATGCTCTGATACCACAACTGATGCAGCACGCACCCGCAGGCACTCCCGCTCACAGGATCTTCCTCTTTCTACAGCTCGGAGAACTTAAATGTTCTCCTATTTCCCTATCGGGAAATCTGCACCCACAGATTTCTTTGCGCAATCCCCCTCTCTTTACTTACCAGGGAATCGAACTTTGCGACTTCGCGAATCTAAGGGTCAGATGTAGGCCTCTCGAATCCCTGAGACCCGATGCCAGTCAACGTTGACCTTCTCCCTTAACTTTTGGGGCTTCTCCTATCGCGATGTCGAACACTTTGTTTTACCGACTCCCGACTCCCAATATGCCGATTACCCGACACGCATGTGAGTTGACCTTTCAACATCCCGTCACCTCTATTGGGAGTTCGGGGTTCACGATTTCGCGAATCCTGATGCAATGGTTTTGGCACTTCTCACTGCGAAACTCCGATATCTTGTGCCACCTGTCTTCCACTAACTCCTGCGGTCCCACACTATTTACGTCACTGTCGAGATATCACGGATCATGATTTCACGATTTTTGTTTCAATATTTTGGAGTTTCAATCCACGAAACCCCGATACACGATACACGTGTAGGTTCAACGACCCTCGTGGCTCGGATCAATGGCTCTGCCCCTCCTGAGCTTCGAACCTCTTGGGAATATCTGCAGTATCTCCCTTGCACCTTGTTGCGATCTGACGACTCACGGAATGTTGCAAATTCTCCTCGGACAATACCGACCGTTTGTTCTTTGCTTGGCGATTCCTGCGAAATAACTAAGTGTTTTTCCTCCGACACTTATCCTCTTGCGCGTAAACTTACGACGCTTTTCACCAACTTTCAAAGCACAATTCATTTGCACTGTTCTTCGACAAACTCAAAGGCCTATCTCTCCTAAGATTTTCCCACGGCTATATGTTCTCAGAAAGAACCTCCTTGCTCGCACTCCTTGCGAAAAACCTTCAACCACGTCTAAGTATTGAAGTCCTTTGAATCTGCGCCTCGCCTGCAGCAACAGTCTCTCAACAATTCACTTGGGTTCGAAACCCTGAAGTTCACTTGGCCTGTGCACTCCTTGCACGGCTCCTGTGCCCAACTACACTTCTGGGATGAATGAGAACAAAAATTGTCTCTATCTGAACCCTTTGTTAACACACTCCTTGTGGACTATTCGACTGCACTCCTTGCAGGAATTCTCTGGCTCAATTAGAGAAACAATTGAAACTCATTCCTACACCCTCTCAGACTTTAATTCACACATGAAATCATATACACAGCATATAAAAGCAAATGTATAACAGGAAGCAAACATTCATGAGCATATCAACATCAATACAAAGAGAACAACAAAAACCATGAATTTGAATCAGAACTCTTCTATTAATTCAAATGTCTATACATGGGTGTTCTTACACAGCTCTCTGCATGCTCTTGCTCTTCCTGGTTTTTCAATCTCTAATCTCTCCTTCAAAAATACACAATGAGGGTGTTTATATACTATTTCCCTCTTGCACTCTAGAAATTGTCTAGTCTAGAATTAAATTCTATCTACCAGCATTAACTACTTTAAATGCCATCTACCTACTAAGGATGAGAGCAATCCACTCAAGGTCCATTTACAATATACAAAGTGCGCTTCATTAAATTTCCACATTAATGTTCGCGCAACAGTTTCAAGGTGTTTTCAAAAATTGTGTTGGCTTGTCCAGCTATCTCTTGCCTTCTGCGCTGGCTCACTTGATGTGTTTATGATGCTCCTGCATCATAAGTCCCCATTATCTGGTTCTCACATCTTCAAACAATAGAAGTTGCCAAATAGGGAACTTTAAATCCTCCAATTTAAGTGTTACTAACACCATAAGGTAGGGATATACCCGTGAATATTTGAAGACCAAGGTACGGTTGTTCTGTGTATTCCCCCTTGAGGCACCCACCTCTTGGATGGGATCCATCCCGTGACCCATTTCTTAGGCCGAAAATCTAAATGCCACACTTTGATTGAGGTACCTAGTGACCAAATTTCAGGACATCTACCCAAGTGGAAATTGTGGGTTGCAATTGCACCTTGATTGGATTTTGTGTGGCTATTGGGAAATATCGCCAGCTCTTTTGGGATATGCACCCTCTACCCCTCATTATAATTGATTAATTCATCCTTCACTAGTTCCTCTTCCAGTGGCTACAAACCCCACTATTGAGTGTTATTGGAAGGTCTAGTGTTGTTTGAGAGGAAGGATGTTACATATTTTAGGACACGAGTATTTTTTTTCTTTTTTCTCCCACGTGGACAAAATCCACCTACCCAGATGTATGCTTCTTTATCAATTGATTTATGTATGATGTTCTTGTGATTACATACAATTGTGAGATATATTGTGAAGTTCCAAGTTATACAAAGTCTCTTGTTCATTAATTTCTCTCATCACCATTTTCACACATCCACCTTGCCAGTTGGACATCATAGGGGACCCACATAACCCGTGTCATTCCAGACGCTTGCTAAATCTCCCTCCCATTCTAGGGGGAGTTTCTAGTCTTGCCAACTCATCGGCCATACTTCCCCACACCCCTGTGAGTGATACTGTCTTGGGATCAACTTTTCTTGGTTTGACTCTACTTGGGTCCACTTCCCAAGGTCAAACATCCCCACACTCTCCTTTCCAAGGAAGCAGGGGGGCAACTTATTCTCAAGGGGGAAGTACAAACCCACCTAGTCCCCCTCAAGGGTCAGGTACGCAAAACACTGACACTATGGCTGGAACTAATCCTCTGCCACCACCTCAAATTCCATACTTGGCTTCCCTCAACATACTATATCTGACTAAACTCAGTAATCATCATATATTTCACCACCCCACATGGCCAACAATGCCTACCAAACTACCTTAAGACATCCCCAAGTTTGAAGGAAAACTGGGAGACGATCCCGCCAACCATATCATGACTTTTCACTTATGGTGCTCTTCAAAAAACATCATGGATGATTCCGTCTGATTGAGGTTATTTCAATGTACACTCACTGGCCCATTAGCTAAGTGGTATATAGAAGAAAAATCTGGGTCCCATGTGACCTTTGAATCCTTGGCCAAATAATTCTTGACCTTATTTCAACTACCAATTCATCATGACAATGGGCTCGAGCTACTCTCAAAATTTAAACAAAACTTCACCATGCACGTCACTGACCACATTTATGAATGGCATCGGTGGCATAGTCTCTACAAAGCTAAAGATACTCCACAACAATGTCTCAATTGGTTCCTAAAATCACTTGTTTCCCTCCTTGCCAAATATGTGGCCACCACCTTTCCCGAGTATGAAGAAGAAGCCATTAGAAAGGCCCAACAATTTGAAATCATTTACCCATAGTCAGGGTACATGTATACAGTACTACTTGATTCCTCGAGACCCGTGCCATTCGTCCTAGAAAAACCTGGGATGTCTCACTCAATGAATGGATTGATTGGTACCACTACACACCACAATTCACATCCCCAACAACCACCAATGTATGGAACCCCTAAATATATACCTGCATACGACAGAACCCCTTATTATAATCCTCCCCCTTATCCACAACCATACCCCTTGACCTTTATTCCACCCACCAGCGGACCACTGCCAACACCCACAATATGCCTTGTAGCTCAACCTAATTCTGGTACCCCCTCCACCTCTACTTATACCCTAAGCACTAGTGAAACCACCATGCCTTCCTATGCATCCTATGGATCATTACCACATCATAATCTGTACTTTCCATTTCCTGGTCCCCCCCATCCTATTCCTTCACAACAAGGACAACCACATGTTGGGGTTAACTTTGTTCAACCATCTCTCATTCAACAATACCAAAATTTTGAACAACTGAATATGGCTAATCCATCCCATCAGTCGAACAATGCAAGAAAGAAAGGGAAAAAATGAAACAATAATAATCTCAGACCATGAGGAAACCATAACCAACCCTAGTAGAACCAACCTATAGGGGGAAACCAGAACTAGGGGAACTAGAACCCTCAAGGGGCCAATAACAACAAACGCCAAGGAAAGAATAATAACGATATTCAAACAAACTTCCCTTGTGCACTTTGCGGTGAGTATGGCCATTATACTCACCATTGCGCCCAAATACAAGACTTCAAATGAATGAAAGAATCTGGTAATGCACCACATCCGCCAGCCCCGCCTGGCCCCTAGAAAGCCCCATAACAATATGTGCAACAACCACCCCCGATCGTGTTGCAAAACCCCATACCACATCAAGGGGTGATGAACACCGAACAAGAGATGCACCCTGCCCCACCACAGGCAGGACCATATCACAACCCAGGCACTTCGGCAGATCGAACTATCCTCCTCACTAGTGAGTAAGAGGTCCTTCTACAAACGAGCAATCATCAATACAATGCACCCTCTGACCTGATTCCCACTACCTCATAGACCACCCCAGTCAGCAATGGCCACCCTTTTATGATTCCACGCCCTAATACTGAAACACCTCTTCGTATCCCTCGCATCCCATTCCAAAGGAATGTCCATAACCCTCAAGCTAGGGCAGCCCACATTTATAGTATGGTCGACGACTTGGCTCAATCCCCCGCTACCATGTCAATCTTAGAAGTTCTTCAAACCTGTCCTACTCAACAGAATTCATTACTTTCCTCTCTAGGGGAAGTCAACCCTATCGATACTCGACTCATCACATTTGATATCAAAAGTGGAGAACCCCGTCTCCCCACTCTTGTCGCTTTTCAAATACCAGTTAAAATATGGAACATCATCGTTCATCGCTGCATCATTGACGAAGGTGCATCCACATGCATCATGTCCAAAACCATTTGGTATAAACTTGGCTCTCCAGAGCTAATACCATCCACTATTACTCTGAGGGATTATGACGAACGACCCTCGTCTCCTGAGGGGCTCTTCCAAAATGTCCTTATTGACATTGAGATTATCGATGCCCCACTCGACTACAATATTTTTGTGGTCGTATCTACATGTATGCTATGAAGGAAGTTGCCTCTTCTTTGTTTTGAACCATGATGTTTCCCCATAACGGAAAGATCATTACCATTGATCAGGTATCACATTATGAACCTAACCCTTCATCCAACATCGACAACATCCTCCCTCTCATACACACTAATCTGGATCCACTCATCGAGATGGGCCCCAGAATTTTTAAGGACACATCCTTACTAGGGACATACCATGGAGCACCACCGCTCATCCATCCTTCCACACAAGTATGTGTCGTCTCCAGCAAAGGAATGACAACTGAAGATAATATCCCTCCCACCAAGACCCCTTTCATCCCTGACGTCCCACTAGTCAAAGAATCCTTCCATAGTAATCTCCTCGACCTTGTTCATCTCTACCCATTCCTGATCTTCCCCTCCCCCAAGGACATATTCCGGTTTGGGAAACATTCCCCCAAGACATTACCCAAATCCCTTTATTTTACCCCCCACCAGGTGAACAAGATTTCCAAGTAGCTGCAACACTCACCCTTGCTAATATTGTGTTGGCAATCCCAGTATGGTATCTACATCCACCTGAGATGGTCCTTCAACCATCCCTCCCTCCCCAAACAAAAGGAATCCTAATGTAGATTCCCATACTTTCCCCCACCATCCCACTCACACCCCCACTCGTTAGCACCCATGCTACAACTGGGGGAATACGAAAAAAGAAGAGCCCACTCCTCCACTTCCCCCACGTTTCCAACCTCCTTACGCACTATGCAAGAAAGACATACACCCCACCAACAAGTTCTTATCTCTCCCCAAGTAGAAAAGGAATGCGAACCAAATGTGCATGCGCCATCTGTTCAGAATATGGCCATTACACAGACCATTGTTCAGTGTTACCTCAGTTATGACAGACGCTAACAACTGTACGCCAGAGATTTCAGCAAGAACCCACCCCAACACATGACATCACCGACATCCATTATGTCACGAACTCATTCAATGAACGTATGAGATGCCATTTCTCTCTATGCAAATCACTTGATCATTTCACATATCAATGTCCTATGATCATTGAATACAGGTGTCGCCAACTGGCCCTTATTCAAAATCATACACCCCCTCCTCCAGTAGAACCCGTGGGTACCCTTACCCCATCACTTGATATGGTTCATATATTTTCACCAGAACCTGAGGCACTCCATACTCCCCCATGGTTCCTAGATGATTTATATGAGGATTTACCCCCAAATCCCCTGAATTCTCCAATTCATTTCCCCACAGAAATTATACGCCCAACTACCATTTTCAACCCACAATATATCGATATTTGGTTTATGTCAAGCGAACCATCACAACCTCCTTACGATATCTCCTCTACAATCGCTCGTCCACTCAATAAGACAACAGGTACAAATGAGGTGGCATTATGGGCCCTACAACTATATATCGTCCATTTTGCCAAACTTCCAGACTCATTTCTGGGAGCTCTGGGTGTCCTTCCTTTCGAGTTGTCTTTAGCCACGGGATCAGGACCCCGTCACCTACACCATTCCCTTCCCCAGGCCACTTTCCATCCTCAGCCCCTGGGGGGTAATTGTTCTCATCTAACGCTCAGGTACACATGCTTACATTCACATATTATTGAATAATTGTTATATGATCTTTCTCTTCAGATATTGTTCATGTCGGGTATTCGGTTTTCATGTGTGCAGGTACTTGATCATTACACATCATTAGTATCATTATAGGTATATTATCAACACTAGCATGTAGTCATTCCCTCTGAATATCAAAATGCATCTCCCAGTCACACCCTCCAATATTTGCCTCTAGGATCCATATATCTAGCTCTGCAGTACTGTCACCTCCACTGCATTTCGGTATTGAGACCCAGTAGCACTCTCCCCCACATGAGTTTTCCCATTCATAGTCCCCTTAACACTTTGACACTCATGCTATTTTCACCCTTTAGGGATGAGATTCATAATAGTCTTACGCATCATCGAGAACTAGACACATACCCCTTCTCCTCATTTTTCTAGCCTACCCAATGGACTCCCGGATTACTTCATCATGGTTCTAGTTTTGACTGCACCTCTGCAGTATCATTAACCATCCATTTCACCCACCATCATTTTTCCCATCTGCATATTGTCCTCCATACAGTTCCATAATACAAAAACCCGCCTATGGGGCCCCCACCCTCCACTTATTTTTCGAGCATCTTGCTCCCTCATCATGTCAAGCCATCATACACCGGGGCACCCGTTTCTATATCTGCATAGTTATCCCAGCTTATTTTTCATTCTTTTAGTAATTGCACAAACCCTTTTCCACATTTTCATAGCTTTTTGTTGTCGCCTTTAGCGACATTCATTTCCCTGGAAAATCCACCCTTGTCGCCCTTGGTTGGGGCATTTTTCACTTCTCAACATCAAGGAAATTATTCATAAACTCTGAGTATCCTACAACCCATACACCTTTTGATCTCTGTGTTTATCCATTTTTTCACGCCTCTGGCACAATTTACCATCATCTAGTTGTCTTCATGACACTAGATTCAGTTTCACGGTTGTTTCCACTTTACATCTCTCCCCAACCAATGACAGTCTTGAATCTCACTACTCCTAGACTTCGTCCATGTTACTCATCAGTTCCTGATTTTATCCAAGTGGATTCCGTGAAGCCCTCCACTTCGCGAAGTAGTGTCTCCCTTTCTTTCAACATCAACACAGTTTCCAGAAGGGTTACCGTATCTTGACTCTCATTACCTTTACAATGAGGAGTCTCAGATGGCACAGGGAAAAACACCATTGTTCTTTGCTGTCGCTGACCCCCTTAACATTCAACTTCAACACTATCTCATGTTATGGTGGGTCATACTTTGCGACTATTGCAGTTGTTTTATCTTAGCCGAAGACCTCTATAATTTAATAGACTATCAATGTCTGCACATTTATCGACACTTCCCAGAGGTGTCCTTACTTCTTTTTTCAGAGCTTGTTCACCATCAAAATTGTCCTCTGTTATTATCAAACTGCCCCGGTGGACGTTGCAGTGATCTACGTCCACAACAACTTCAGTCACTGTAGTTTGAGTTTCATGACATGAGCATGGGGCATGCCCACATCGTTTGTACACAGTTTTGTTTTTTCCACACCCCGGGAAAAGCTTGGGTCCTACAGGCCCCCGTCTCCTTCCAATGGATCTCTCTTGATAATCCTCATAACACTCTTTCTTACATAGGTACTATCAGTAGAAGAAAAATTGATGTATTTTGTCTATACGTATGCTCCTAACCTCACACATCAGGGGGCATCTGTTATCACTGAAATTTTGTCCGCAAATGGTTACAGGAATCCGACATCTCCAAATAGCTATTTGTTCACCCATGGACCAAAAATGCATTTCCAAAAGGCCCAAAACTATACAATCGACAATAAAATCAGCATGCACTAAGACTAGACAGGGAGCGTGCATACATGCACCATTTAGAAACGTAGGAAAAAGCGCACATGTGCATGATGCGTAACTGTGGACGCAAAAAACCATGCATCCCTCAAAACGACGCATTTGTGATATTTGTCAGCCTCCCACCCACTTCTGGTTTAGCTTCTGAGTCTATTTGACATCCAAATCTCAGTGTAATCCGGCTGGGTGGATGGTCAAAGACCTAAGGGTGCCCTAAATGGCCCCTTGTTCACACTAAAAGTTGGTTGAATAATGCCTCAAAGTTATGCTATAAAAGGAAGCCATGGGTGCACTACATTTTCAAGGAATTCATTTGTATTATTATGTTGCTGATATTCTCTTGGAGGATCCTCTTTCCTCATCAAGAGTATGCTAGAATCATTGAACCTAGCCATTCATAACACCTCTAGAATGAATGTGCTTTGGATTCTCTTCACCATTTCATTCTAGTTCCTCATTTGTAAGAAGAGCTCAATATTTGGGGGTCCAAGAGCCCTCCCTTGGAGGAAGAGGGGACCCAAAGTCTCCCTTTCTCTTTGGTGTTTTCTTTCCACTAATACAATCCTTTCCATTGGTGGCATGAGTCTTGTTTGTTCCTTGTTCTTATGTTATTATGCACTATAGTTTGTCTGTATTTATCATTCTTAGTTTAATTCTTTGCTTATGTTTCTAACCCTTTTCTTTACTGTTGTCTTGCCTAGATGACCCAACTGGGCTTGTAAGCACCACTATTTTTCTCATTTATGTCACAAAAGACATGCAACAAGGATTTTAGCAAACAATTCACTCGCTTTGAGTTCACTGACCATAGTTTCCTGGATAAAAACAATGTTCAGTTTTACAAGAGCTAAAAACCATTTGAGGGATAAAAACTTTGGAGCACCCCCAAATCCTCTAACATTTAAAGAGACTACAATCATTTTTTAACCCTTTCTAGGGATTTCTAAGCTCTAAGTGCCCTTAGACCATCCACAACCAGTAAGCCTATAATAGTTGTTGGTGCAAGTTTGATCAAACCAGGGTCCTTCTTAGGTTACCAACAAAAGGTACCGAGTAGTCTAGAGCATTGGCATTTTAATCTTCTCTGAAGAGAAGAAGTCTCACCTGAAGCACTGCTGAGACAAATAGATAGGGAAGGATAAGGAAAAGACTTAGGAGGATCCACAAAACCTTCAAGAATCATCCTAATCTTGTGCAAGAGACATGAATAGATCTTAATCTTATGTGTGCAATAATAAAACCTACTTACGTTATGAACAAACATTTAAACACAAAACCATCAAGTAGAACTTATAAACCATAAATAAGTATTGTAATGCATAAGTAAAACACATAGAGACACATCATATTTTGAAAATTTAGGTCCTTATTCATATTGTCTTTAGAATCCTTCTTTAATTATAGACTCAGAAATAAACAGTAGTGCTCTGCAAAGAATCTCGGATCTGGACTCATGTCACAGAGCTCCAATTATCATATTGATATTTCGATTACATTATAGACTCATGACTTGACTTGACTCAACTAACAACAACCTCACCAAGAGGGAAATATAGGACTGAACTTAATCACAATCCAGCCAAACGAGTCGCTAACCAACCCCTTTTACAATCATGTTCATCCCTATAAGCTAGGTTGTGTCTTCCATCTCGTATCACACGCTTTCTTGTTTTGTTGCAACCGTTGTTGCTTAGCTGGCATTGCCTATCTTTCACAATTGATTTTTGTTTATCTTTCTTGCTCTTTTGTCTAGCTTCTTATGAAGCTTGCACAACTCATGCTCAGTCAAAATTTGCACGATTCCTTATCCCAAAATGAAGGGCCCAACAAGATCTGACCACAACCCTTGACTCTCCCTCGAGTCAAGTGCTTGGTTCTTTTGCAGATTCCAGGAGCATCTGTTGTTTTCCCTTGTCCTCTTTTTCTTATTCCTTCTTCTCTTTTTTTGGTTCTTTCTCTTCTTTTTCCTTTTCAAACAAACGACCCAACTCTAGGACCAACTCTAAGGCTAACTCCTTCCCTCCTTGAAAGTTTCCAACTTTATCCTGCCACTTCCTGGTGAGGAGCTATGCCTCTGCAAGAATCTGTTAGGTCGCCTCTTTACTACACACGTTTGGCTTGGACGCGACCAACAAGTTCCACTCAGAATCTATTGTTGCATCTACTTGATGCATCTACATGTACACTATATGAATGATAGGTTGGAATTTGTGCAGCTCTTTATTTTCTATAAACTGTGCCTCAAAGAGGGCATTCAATTCATTGTCAACCTGTTGGATTTGGTCGAACTTCTGTTGTTGCTCCATCGGATCCATCATGGCGGCAAATTCTTCATTCAGTACCTGGATCTTGGTTCGCACCTCAACCAAGACCTGGTTTTTTCGAGTGATGATGCCCATCCAATCGCCGACTTCCCTGAAAATATTTGTTCATTCCTTTGTGTACTTGTGTAGTGTTGCTCATGCATTGTTGCCTTGCAGTACTATATTTTGCATCTTCTCTTGCATTTTATGAGGCTTCTACTCTGATTCTTGTTGATTCTGTCATAACTGTGCTTCCAGATGCTCAGCGTGAGTGGCAAGTTGTGTCCATGCTCCTTGGAGCAGCTCAATATGATGCTCTGGCTCGTCTGCATGACTGGCTTTAGGAAGTTGGGGTGCGGCCTGGAGAATCTTCGGCCAAGCTTTAGAAAGACTTTATTGCATTCTTTCTAGTCTATTCTCAATTTGGGCCTTGGCCTGTTCTTCTTTTTGTCTTGATTATCGTGCAAGGAATGCTTCCTCCCTTGCGACTTGGACATACCTCTTGGCCTACTTAAGCCTTTTCTCTAGTTGATCATTTGATGCTCTGATAAGTCCAAATAAGTGCGTCGCTATCCACTGTACCAGGTTAGTGGATGAAGGGGCTGCATCTCTTGGTGCTTGTGTCTTCAGTGGAAGTCCACTCACCATTCAATGATCTAAGCAGGTCTCTACCTCCTCCTCTGTTGATGGTCCTCATGTGATCCTCAACCTTAGAGCTGAGGGAAAGAGAGTTAGAACCTCAATTTTGGCTATGCATAGTTGCATCAGTTATGTGCATTGCTGAGGGTTTTGGAGAACCCACTCCATCTATTCATATGTGGATGTTGTGCTCTGCTTGGGTGTTGATTTTGGTTCCTTCTAAGCCTCTGGTATCTCCTTCTCTTTTGTTGTGTCTGCTTCGTATGTTGTTCTTTCTTAGGCACCCTCACCCTTGGATAGTGAGGGGATTTGTTGGTTGATTTGGGCTTGCGACTCCTCCATAGTTTGGGTGTCTCTTTCTTACGTCAAAGGCTTAGTTTGTTGTTCCTGGATGTATGGGTTCGGACCAGTCAACTTCATGCTCTGCTCTGGTACTTTGGGGTTTGGATCAGAAACTTTTGGTCTCGGCTTAGGAAACTCTTGGGTTATTTCTGGGAGTTCTCGCTCGGCTTGTTCTGGCTGATCTAGCTACATCATCTTAGGGTTTGTGGTCTGGGGTGGAGTGGTGGTTTCTAGGTTTGGTGAATGGGGTTGTGGTGATGACAGAGGGTGCTCAATGATGATTATGGATGGAAACATTTTAGGCTCAGGGTCATCCTGAATGTGGATGAGGGGGCTTGGTTTGACTGCTGAGCGGATACGGGGGATGACTGATCCAATGGGTTGGGGGTTCATAGGTTTATTTAGAGAAACCCCAGTTCTAGGCTTCTTCACTATTGGTTCGTTAACGAACACAACACTCAGGATCCGTGTTGTCCCTTGACCAAGTTTTGAGAGAACATTGGTCATGGTTGACCATTTTTGGAACTTCGACAGGTTGGTCAAAGATGGAGCGCTCAGGCGGAGCTGAGATAGAGGGATCTAACTCATTTTGCAGGCTTTTGGACCTAGCAAGGGGTTTTCTATGGTTTATGTAATGGGTTAAGGGATGTCATCCCATGGGTTTACCCATGATTAGGACTTTTTGTAATTGTATAAATAAGTAGTACCTAAGCAATGTAGATGGCCATTGACTTAGTGCATGAGTAGTTGGCTTTCTGCAAGAATGTGTTAGGGCTTGAAGAGCTAAGTTCAAGTGTTTTGTATGTATGTTCTTTGTGAAGATGGGTTGTGTAAGGCTTTTCTCTATCAAGTAGTTGGCTCTGTGCCTTCACATGATTTTTGAGGAATGTGGATCCAGTGCATTGTACACTAATCACCCATCTAGTGCAAGTCTCAACTCTGTGGCTTTTTGTACATGAGCAAATTCTTGTAAGAGATTGTAGAATAATAAAGAAGAAGACAAAGAAGTTGGTGGACATAGCCCCACACTGGGGTGAACCACGTATATCCTGTGTTGATGTTCTTTGTGTGATGTTGTTGATGTTGTTTATGTTGCTTATCTATTAGTATATTGATGTTTATATATGTTGGATGCATGTATGGATTCTTAGTGATATATTGATGGTAAATGAATTCTAGATCTGATTTAATTATATGTGCTAAGTGATGGGAATTACTTGATCATTATTGTTACCACGTTGATATCTATTAAGGGTTTGATCTACGATGTGAATGAGGTTCAAGAATTAATGCATATTGATGTTTAAGTGTTCTGTTAAGTGTTTTAATCACATATCTATGTCCCAACCTGGTTGTAGACATCTGAGTCCTACAACCCCCCCTTGCATCTACCTTGGGTGAGAATTCATCTTCTTCTCAGGTGTTTTCAAAAGGGTTGATAGTCAGGTTTTTGTTGGTGCATTGTTGAAGTGTTGAACCCTAGGTCTGCCCCTGTGCCAACAAATGGTTCCATTGCCGGGACCTGAAACCGTGATTGCTGGGAACTGACGAAAAGAGAAATCTATGTGAATAGATATATTATTGTAGTGCACAGTAGTCTACTAGACTTGTGAAGCTCTGTGCTAAGAAAGAAACTGGATCTAAAGAAAAGAGGTAAGATCTTAAAGCTTTTTGGTTTGGTAAAGGTAAGATAAGTGTAAATTTTTTCTTCGAAAGTATGAATCTAGGTATGTTTGATAGATTATGTCCTAGTCTGCAAACTAGGGAAAAGTTAGAAGAAAGAGTTGATATGAATACTCTTGATAGAAATAGAGAAAGATGTGTTATTCCTATGCATAGAAAGAATTTTTGGACTAATAAGTGGATGCAAGAACCTAGAAAGAATTTTTGCAGATTGCAGATCCATCACTGTGATCCCAGTGTGTAGTATAGGAAAGGCTAGGGATCGTTTAAAAGAAAGAGAGGATTAAAACTGTGTTATAATTGCAGAAGACTGAGACATATTGATAAGGAATGCCCTGGTATAGGTTCTCTTTGTCTTTGTTGTAAATCTATTGGTCATGAGTTTGGGGATTTCCCTAGAATGATTGCTAAAGTTGAAAATATGAACATGAGACAAGACTATAAAGAAGGTCAAGAAACTAATGATATTTTAAAGAACCATACAAAAAAAGAGTTAGAGACTATGTTAAAACAGTTAAAAGAAGTAATGGATGATCACAAAAACATCAATTTACTAGAGATCCTAAAAGAAAAATAATGCATAGTTACAAGAATAGAAGACTTCGACATAGACTTTGTATTAGATTAAGAAACACATGTGAATATTATGCCAGAAAGCACTTGGGATATTTTGGCAAAGCCTGCTATGATACCTTCATTGGGAAATATAGGCTTGTTTAAAGGAAATATGATAACCCTATGTGGAAGAGTTACTACTATACCTATGATCTCCCATGAAACATCAACTGAAGAAGAATTTGAAGTCATTAAATTCTTTGAGAGCAGTGCCCCTTTTTCACTTTTGTTAGGAAAGACTTGGATTGAGAAAGATCAGATCAAAAGGAAAGAAGATGAGGAAGCTACAAAACATAAAAATAAAGAACTAAGTGATCTCATAGCTAGAAGAATAGATCAACTGATAGAAGAATGAGAAGTTGATTTGAAACAACAGAGGGAAAGAGAACTAGCTATCGATGTTGAAAGAATGCAAAAAGGTTTAAGGACCTATCCATGCAAGAAAAAAGAATACCTACCCTAGAGTTAATAAGAGAAAAGGTATTACCTTTGAAACATTTGAAAGAACATCAGTAGTGTGAAGTTACTATGCTAAGAGAAGATAAGAATAAGAATTGCAAGAGGAATCCAGAGACTCAGATCACAAGAAAGAAGGCAAAAAAGCTCAGTAAGAAGAAAGAAAATTTAGATAAACTACAGGAAGTTCCAGAGAAGACTTCGCAGTAGGCAGGATTGAAGAACTTGAACCTCGTCGGAATAACAAAACCATGCAGAATGTTACTTCTCCACGGTGAAGCTATATAACCGTTGGACAGACACTGACTGTTAGAATGACGCTCCAGAACGACTAGAAATACAGTTATTGACAGCAAGACCGCCATTGGATAGTTGGGACCGCACCATAACAGATGGATTATAATTGATGGATGCATTCCTACCCATTGGAGGGATCTGTTACGATGCTTTCCTATTTAACCCGTCGGACGCTGCATCGAGATCACTTTTTTCAAACTGTGCTTATCTGAGCTAACAGAGAATCCTTTGTATCACACTGTGATTTTTAGACCTCACCATCTGTGCGATTACCTCACTTGTATGTTCTCCTACCCAAAGTTATTTTATTACGAGTGTGAATGTCGGGCAAACATAGCGGATTAGAAAAATCTGTGGAGGATATTCTGGTGGATCTCATGGATGAGAAAGTCATGTTTGTAGGAATACATGCGTCGTCAACTCGAGGCTTGCAAGCATCCCCCTCGACTGGACATCATTTTAGCTGACCTGTGACTAAGAAGTGAAGCAAGCACCATGATGATCTGGCTAACGTGAATCAGATCATGTCAGTCTTGTCGAACTACATCCAACTTTTGGCCAGTATAGTTACCTGTGACAGTATCCTACGCGACTTTGAATATACGTTTATCGCCGTGTACATCCCGAAGGGGATACACATAGCTGGACCCCAGTTAGGACACATTCTAGATCTAAAGAACAACGAATTCAACCTTGGAGATCAGAAGAACTACACGATGCTCGTGCCACATTAGTATTTGATGAAGATGACTGGGAATAAGCCACGCATAGTCTCCCATCCATGGATAAAGGAGATCGCTCAATCGACAATCCTAAACATGATGAAGATCCCTCACTTCGGCCAACATCAGAACATTAACGCTTGCGTTAAACTCCTCATGTTGTGCTACCATGGATTCTATATATGGCTTGACATGTGTGTGACTGTGGATGTGGTGCTCATCCACCTCATCACAAGACTAAGCATGTAGGAACCAGACCCTCAACAGTTCTACCTAGGGAAGGTTGCAGATCACTCCTTGGCATAGTGTATAAAATAAGACTATGGCGATGTAGAAAAGGGAAAGCAAGGCTACAAGGTAGTGTCCATCCAGGATGGTGTAGTGCACCTATATTTTCATCTTATAGCATGAAAGATCATCGGAAAGAACCGATCAACACAAGTCACTGGATTTGTAGTAGACCTCGCAGGGAAGTGCGTCAAAGGAATGCAAATGAACTGGGTGAGTTACCATGTCAATGAGTTGGACAAGGATTGTCACAAAGCACAAGATCAAGGCTTTGAATTTCACTTCAGTTGGTTATTGATACTTATCACCTTTGTCACTTGGGAGATGCCGGAAGGAGCAACATTCCCAGAAGTTGAGCCTCCAGAGTCATTGGCCACAAGGTTCTCCACCTTGTGGTACACAAGTGATATGGTGAAGTAGTGGAAATCAAACGCGGTGTTCCATGCTTACTACCTACAGTTGAAGCATGTCATTGAGACATTTCCACGAATGATCCTGAACACTTTGCATCAGTACAGGACACTAGCAAAGTTCCACATAGATCGACACTTTACCTACATCACTACGTGTAGGGATGAGAGTAAGGAAGAGTTGCAGTCTTATTATAAGTTGGCCAATGAAGATATGGAGGAGATAACCAAAGAATGGCCAACAAAATTCCTGGTACCAGTGGAATATGCAGAACTCTTCGACCCCGACATCATCGGAAACCCCTTGGTCACCCGAGTCAAACATGATGGATAGAGAAATGGGAAGAAAATTAAGGAAGAGATAGAAGTCCATAGCATAGAAAGTGATGAGGAGGACAACGCATCGGAGGAAAGTAGGCTTGATTCACCTCTAGGAGGAGGAGGAGACAAAGTGAACCAAGAGAAAGGAGGGGAAGAAGGAGACAAACAATAAAAAGGAGAAGTTACACAACCCAAGGATACCCTTACAGAGGCCAAGACATCAAAGAAAAGGAAGGTTTCTCCACAAAAACCCTCATCCAGAAAGAAGACCCGAGCCAATAAACCTTAGTCGAAGAATGTGCTCATAGTGGACAATGTCAATCTCATCATCGCAGCCATGGAGGATGCTTCAGAGGATATCTTGCAAAGACATGAAGAGAAGTAAGAAAAATTGTATGAAAGACTAGAAAAAGAGATCAAGGACATACAAAAATCCATCTATTCGAGTTGCGCAGTACCTACTATGCCTTCGTCGTCGAAAATTGCAAAATTGGGGGATGAGCCCACCCAACTACGAAGGCTAGTAGATGAAACCGAGGCTCAAATTTTTTAGGTCCAAGAAGAAAGAGAGCAAGCCATAGAGGCCTTGATGAAAGAAAAGGAGGAGGTCCTAGAGAAACTTCGAGTTGCGCAGAAGGAGAAAAATGAAATTCAGGCGAAGTTCGAGCAGAACAATGCAAAGATACAGGAAGAAAAAGACCAACTACTCGCAGAGAAAATTGAGATCAAAGAGGCAATGACTAAAGTAATTCGCTCTGTGCTGAGGTTGGTAGAGGAGGAAGAAGAGTCAGCTGAGATACATGTGGGGAAGATCGCTGAGGCCATTCAGCAACTTCAAGCAAGGGTAATGGAACTAGAGATCCAAGCAGTGTCGAGCACTCCGCAGGAAGTATGTGATGAAAGGAAGGAAGATACCGGGAAGGTAGTATAAAGAATAAGATCATTGACCTCAGAGTGTAAGAAACTAAGTGATCAGAGTGCACAAACCTATGAGTGCCTTGTAAAATATCCAAAGCTAAGGAAATTGGAGGCACAACTCCAGGAGGCGAAGCAGCGGGTGTCCACCATGAAAGCACAAATGAAGCTTCTTAATGTAGTCAAGAAGACGAAAATATCACAGGAACAACATGCAGTCTAGTAGCAGGTTACTTCTATCTAGAGAAAAGTCATGGAAGTGACACAGAGACTATACCCGGAGAAGGATGAAGCCTCCACATTTTTGAAGAAGTTGAAGGACAAGGCTCACAGTTAGACCAACTAGTTGCGATAGTGGAACAATGCCTGGAAAGGATTGTTACTAAGAAAGTGATTCAGGAGTTCATCGAGCAAGAATCTCTAGCGAAGCAGCAAGTCGAGTTAGCTCAAGCTAAGCTTGAGGCCTTTGAAGCAGTGCTGCACATATCTGAGTGACTCGGGATGCGTCACAGGTGAGTGTTAGGGGCATGTTGTCTCTTGACCAAGTTTTGAGAGAACATTGGTCGTGGTTGACCATTTTTGGGACTTTGATAGGTTGGTCGAAGATGGAGCGCCCAAGTGGAGCTGAGATCATGGGATCTCCCTCATTTTTCAGGCTTGTGGACCCAACAAGGGGTTTTCTAGGGTTTATGTAATGCATTAAGGGATGTCGACCCATGGGTTTACCCATGATTAGGCATTTTTGTAATTGTATAAATAAGTAGTAGCTAAGCAATGTAGATGGCCATCGAATTAGTGCATGACTAGTTGGCTTTGTGCAAGAATGTGTTAGGGCTTACAGAGCTAAGTGCAAGTGTTTTGCAAGTGTTTTGTGTAGATAGACTGTGTAAGGCTTTGTGCTATCAAGGAGTTGGCTCTGTGACTTAACTTGATTTTGAGGAAGGTGGCTCCAGTGCACTGTACGCATATCACCTATCCAGTGCGAGGCTTGGATCTATGGCTTTGTTCATAGGAGCAAGTGCATGTAAGAGATTGTAGACTAATAAAGAAGAAGACGAAGAAGTTGGTGGATGTAACCCCACACTGGGGTGAACCACGTATATCGTGTGTTGATGTTCTTTGTGCGATGTTATTGATGTTGTTTATCTATTAGTATATTGATCTTTATATATGTTGGATGGATGTATGAATGATTATTTCTATATTGATGGTAAATGAATGCTAGATCTGATTTAATGCTATGTTCTAAGTGATGATAAGTACATGATCATTATTGTTACTGTGTTGATCTATATTAAGGGTTTGATCTGCGATTTGAATGAGGTTCAAGAATTAATGCATACTGTTGTTTAAGTGTTATGTTAAGTGTTGTAATTATATATCTATGTCCCATCCTCGTTGTAGACATCTGAGTCCTGTGATCCCCCCTGTTTCTACCTCATGTGAGACTTCATACACTCCACAAGTGTTTCCAAAAGGGATGGTAGTTAGGGTTTTGTTGGTGTGTTATTGAAGCATTGAACCCTGGGTCTTCCCCTCTACCAACAATCTGGTTGACATCCTCACCTGGAAACACGACATTAGCTGGCAGCCGATGGAGGACCGATAATGTTCTTTTCTTACAATCAAATGGTTGCGTCTTGTCTTCCTCCTTAGAGTTCGATTGTGTTGGAGATTCTTGATTTTATGGCTCTGGGCCTGAGCTCATCCTTCCCCTGCTTCTTTGTATTTCTTCTTCAACAGCTCCACAAGTAGAATATAGTGCATCCCCGACTTGCACAGGTTGTGTTCAACTCCCGACCACAACATTACTTCTTTGTCAAAGGCCAGCTCATCTAGATAGAATGACATCATCCTTGTATGGAAATATTCCCTGCTAGCATCTCACGGCCATACAAACTTATGGTGTTAGTTCATGCTAAATTCAATGTTTCTTGTATTGCAGTTGAGGAGCTCCTATGGAATACACAACCTATGTGTTGAGTCTATTAGGTCATTGTACCACTTAGAAAATGTTGCGGTGTTGAAGGTTGAATTCTTTGAATCCAACCTGGACTACCAGGGCTCGAACATCTTTGGCATGTGCCCCTTGTCTAGTAGCACCGACGCGCTTCCCATGGGTGGATTTGTAATGATCCCAAGCCATTATGCAAGGATCATCACTGTTTTCGTGTCTTTTTAAACTTTTTCTGGTTGTGGTATTTCGTCAAACACTTTGTTGATCTACCTTTTAGATGTGTTTAGATGTGTGTATGCCACAAATAACAGAAAGATATAACCATGGAACCTACCTCAACCATATACAATAAGATAGACAAGCCAAAACATCTCAAATCTTCTTTATTCATAAAATAGAAGAACCTGCTACAATGGAGATGCCGATCTGGAATGCTCAACAGATGGCCAATATGATAGCCAATGGATAACAAGTATGAGCTGCTACAAAATTCCCCCGACAATACAAAATAAGCCTCCAAAGGCTGGATAAGAGATGAAGACCAATGCCAAGTGCCAAACCCCTCACTGTTGGAAGATGCCACACTCTGCTAGATAACTGAAGCTCCTCAACAATTCGGCCCTGGTGCCAAAGATGTCCAATCACTTCCAGAAAGATTCCAAATAGTAGATCGGGTGATGGTAAGTACAACCCAGGTGCCCGAATCTCCAAGATCCCTCTCAATCTCTGCAGATCTGAAATCCCCCACTGAATGGTACTCCCCACTGGATGACTGAAGCCCTAGATAATTCGACCCTGATGAAAGAGGCCTCCAAATGCTCTGAAACTCTCCACAATGATAGATCAGGACACTGCAATGAGAACCCAAGTGCTCAAATCCTCAAATACCGGTTAGATCCTTAGATCTAGATACCCTCCAAATAATGGTGCGCCCTCGTCTTGGGAAAACGTCCCACTCTCAATACAAATCGATCCTCCACTGAAAGACTCCAGAAAACCACCAAGAATGATGCCAAGACACCTGCAAAGGAAATCCACTACCTGGAATTCCCAGAATCCCTTCTCCTCAGCTAGGATGAATCCCTCCTCAATGAATGGTGCGCCTCCCTTGCTGGAAACCCTAACTGGTGCGACCTCTCTCTACCTGCACAAGCAACTGATGTGGAATCCTCCTGCAACTGAGTAAATCTGGAACTAGAATGGTGTGGCAGCGTATTTCAGCTTCGAGACCAAGCTCTGGACAAGCTAGGTGGAATCTTTCACCACCGAATCGTCCTCTAGGGTTTGTTAAGTCAAAACCCTCAAAACCCCCAATGTTGGGCTTACTAGCTAGAAGCCAGAAATCAA
>SNQJ01S0019739.1:71523-86857 GCA_010110895.2 Picea sitchensis
CAAAATGCCCTCTTCAGTGATTTTAATTAACTTATAGCTCAAAATAGTCAAAATCATGGAAATCGTCGGAATGGAATGAAACCAAAGCCAACCTGTGTGGAATGGCTCATAGTGATGGAATATGATGATAAATTCCAACTGTACCCCACAATGCCTCTCAAATACCCATGTACTCACTATAACATCCATCTGGCTACTCTGGTCATCATAAGTCTCTGCCCTGTGATGATGTCCCAAAGTGGAGACATTACAGGATTCCACTTGAACATTGTGAATGATAGCAAAAGATATAAGTAGGTGAAGGTTCATCCCTTCTCCCACGCTTCCTCGCATGCAACTAGTAGTTCCTCGAGCAGGTAACTACACCAATTGAAGACAGTGTCGTTGGCGCAAAAGTATGCTACTGATAATGCATCTAGTGTGCATTCACCCTTGTAGTATGATCTCATAACCTTGTTGGCTATGATGTAACAACCAGTCTGGACTGTCTCTGGTAATATGGGGTCGATTATTGTTCTGCGTCCCCCCCTTTTTGCGTTGATTTTTTAATACAAGTTGAGCTCTCCTTTCTTTTTGTCGTGCTTACCAAGACCCTGGAATATTTCGACACATCTTCTCCTTAGAAGGACATATTAGTAAGATGATGGATGTCTTTAGCATGGATTGGATACTTCTTATCCAACCAGAGACTTATGTCATGCACCCTACTTATCATAAATTTTATGCACCGCGCAACCTCACTAGTGGTACCTAATAGTTGTAGGTCTCTAAGGTTCATGATGGTCAAATTGAATACGTTGACAAAATCTGGTTTTAGCATGAATTACATGCCTCATAAATCGTCTGGATCCATCTCCCAAAAGAAATCTATTCTCATCTAGGGGAACAAAATTGGATCTGTTAGGTCAAGATCGAGGAGCTTAACAGGATCCACCTTCCCTTTGATATCGCCCACAACCTCGACTCTGGGGTCCCAGGGATTGTCTGGTACCACATCTTTAGACACGGTGCTTCAACTTGTTGTGGCTCTCAACATTGTGGATTCTGAGTTATCACAACTTCTGTAGCAAGATAAGGACTAGGGTCACGACTATGAGTTTCACAATTGTAAAGGCTGGTTCGCTCTACCGAATTCGGAAATGGTTGTGTTCCTTGAAAATGATGCATTATCAGGTGATTTCTCAAATCCTTATACTTGGCTTAGAGGGAAAGTTTAGCAATAAATTCTTTTCATCATGACTGTATGGACACAACTAGATTTGAATAGTCCAACGGGATGGTTTAACGGGGTAAATCCTATCGGGAGATTCTAGCATTTACTTGCATGAGTGGTATAGGGACGTGGCTGGTTTCATACCTTTCCATTTGACGAGTGGGAATCCCAATGCGAACTCCAATGGAATATTTATGTATCATGGCTTTATGTCTTAACTGAATCCTGATAGGGTACCGTAATGGCAATAAAGGACTCAGATCGTACTCAGATCATATTCAAATTCATAATGGAGACCATAATGTGTGGCACATGGACTCAGATCGTATTCAGATTCATTCTCCCTCTGACCACAAATGGGGTCCCTGTCATATTAACGAGTGTCATTAATGTATTCTCTTATTCTTTGGATCCTACAATGTTGATTCATTAGTTCTGTATCAAACAACACTTAAACATAAAATGAACTATGTGTCATGGCGCAACACTACACACATAGACTTTATTAACTGAATTTACAAAAAATTCAGAAAACTCAAATATAACTATTATATATGCTCCTTTGGACTACAGAAACAATCCCTTTTTCTCATTTTTGAGACATATAGGGCTTCAGGTGAGCATCGTTCACCCATCCTGGCCGCATAACACCATTCAATTTCGCGATTCTGACTTCTCCTAAGGGTCGGATCTCCGCAATTATAAATGGTCCCAACCAATGCGTGTGCAACTTGTCAATATGCTTCTGGTACCAACTATCGGAGAGTAGAACCTTATATCCTTGCATAAATACCTTGGTCTTAATGTGCCTGTCATGCCAAGCTTCTTTTCTTTCTTTTTCAACTGACTAATGGAAGTCTGCTAGAAATATGGTCTCCTTGAGTTCTTGTAACTCCATAAGTCTCTACGCAACTAATTCCTCCTCTGACATATGTGTGATATCTGCAATATACAAACTTTAAGTGATGAATTTTGCAGGCACCACTGCCTCTTTCCCATAAACTAGCTAGAATAATGTGTACCTGTGGATTTTCTTTGTGGTTGTCCTATAAGACCATAGTATTGTTGGGACTCTGTCATCCCAATCTTCTCGATTTTTGCAACATACCTTTGTCAACCATCTTTCCATAATCTTGTTGAATGCTTCTACTGTTCCATTGGCCTGTGGGTGGTAGGGGTTTCTTTTGTGATGTTGGATCAAGAACTATGTTGTAAGATTTGCTATAGTGTTGTTAATGAAATGAGCTCCCTGATCGCTAGTTAGGATCCTAGGACATCCAAAACGAGTGATAATATTCTCAAATATGAACCTAGAAGCAATATTGGTCGAACAGTCCTGAAAAAATATTGCTTGAGCCCAACGCATAAGGTAGTTAGTTGCAGTGATGATGTACCTAGACTTTGAATGCTTGGTTGTGTGGTTGATTGGTACAATGAAGTCAACTACCCATTTCTCAAATGCTTTTAGAGCTCAAAATGGTTGCAGTGGTAATTCATCTCATCATGACGGCTTACCCACTCGTCGACAAACATCACATGATCCAACATATACCTTTTCATCCTTGAAGAGTGTTTCCCACCAAATTCCAGTTTGTAGAACTTTCTACATAGTGTCCTTTCCTCCTACGTGACCTCCCGCAACTCCAATGTGGAATTCCCAGAGTATATCACATCTTTCATGATCCAGGACACATCTTCTAAGGATACTATCTAGTCTCAGTTTATACAATTGTCTGGCGATCAGATGGTAATATTTTTCTTTAACAACCATGTGGTGTTTCTGAGTTGCGAAATATTTTTTTGGGCAGGTCCTTGTACTTAAGAATACTGCTATGTCCTCCAGGTACTCTAGTATGGACTCAACCCGGAACAAGTCGGCATCTGGGAGATGATCGTCTACTGCTCTACCACTTTCCCCTGACTCTAATCTGGACAGGCGATTAGGTCCTACGTTGCATCTTCCTAGCTTAATGATAACTTCAAAGGAAAATTCTTGAAATATCAACAACCATCTACAAATTATCCCTTCCAACATAGGTTTGTTAACTAGATATTTCAATGCAGAATGATCAGTAAAGAACTTGAAATGAGAACCTAACAAATAATTTCTAAAATTTTGAAAAGCATAAATCATGGCTAAGCCCTCCCTTTCTGTCATTGTGTAGTTGTGCTCTGCATGCAACAACTTTTGATTTGCAAAATAGATAAGATTATACATATCTCCATTTTGAGGTTGCGTTAAGATAACTCCTAAAGAAATTCATGAAGCATCTACATGGAAGTTAAATTCATTCTCCTAGTTAAATAAAATCAAAATCGGTGTTGTGTTGAGCTTATCCTTGAGTGTCTCAAATGATTTATCACATTCTGGAGTCCATTGGAACGTTTCATCCTTTTTCAGTAGGTTTTCCAGAGGTGTAGTAATGTTGGCATATCTTCGGATGAAACTTCGATAGTAACATGTGTGTCCCAGCATGGAGCGCAAATTTTTATCACTCGTAGGTGGTGCCATATTCGTAATGACCACAACTTTGGCTGGGTCTACGAATACTCCTTCTCGGTAGACTATGTGGCCCAACAAATTCCCATGTGGTACACAAAATATACTCTTTCTGAGATTCTATGAGATCTGCAATTCTCTGCATATGTCAAACATTAGCCATAGCAGTGCTACATGTTCCTTGAGCAGGCTATATATTGTCCAATCATCCATATAGACTTCTATAAACTTGTGAATGAACTCTCTAAAATTTTCTATTACAATCCTAGAGAAAACTGCAGGGGAGTTCTTTAATCCAAATGGCATCACATTGTATGCGAAAGATCCCCATTATGTTATGAATGTGGTCTTCTTTTTTTCCTCTTCGCCAATCCTGACTTGGTGGTACCCTGGAAATCCATCTGTGAATGAGTATACTTCCTTCCCCACAACCTGTTCTAGAACCTCATCAATAAAAGGTGTTGGGAAAGGGTCATGCACACAGGAAGAGTTAATGCTTCTATAGTCTACACAAGAATTTAATATCCTGTGTGCCTTTCTTGCTTTGAATAACTATTGGGCTGACCCATTCTGCTTCTTCTACTACAAAAATGAGTCCTTCTTCCAACATCTTATCTTTCTCTTAATTAGCCTTCTCTTTTGCTCTAGGGTTAAGAGGATATGGTCTATGTCTCATAGGATTGGATCCTGGTTTCAGTTCAATTTTCATTTCTCCCATAACTCCTTTGATCCCCTTTAACTCTGAAAAAGTCTTTGGGAACAAATCCTCATATTCCCGCAACAAACTCTGTATTTCTTGAATGGTTGGCTCATCCCAGTAGTCTCCCACCATAGCTATCTTGGGATGCTCTATGGTCCCTATACTGATTTTGCACAATTTTAATGGGTGATTGTAGGAGCTATCAGTCTGGCTGGGTATGGTGTTATGGATTTCTCTATTCCCCTCTATCTCTTTGATGGATAGGTTTCTCAATTCCTCTAAGTCATCTAGGCTTTCTAAATCCCTACTAATCTGATATCATTCTATAGGTTCCTCAGTTGAGGCTAGGTGAAGGTTAGTCTGAAGTTCTTGGCTATGTTTGGCACATACCACTAAGTTTGATTTATGATTACCATTATCTGTAGAAAGAAATTATTTAATCTTTTGAAGGACTACTTCAAGCTCAGGGTACTTACTTGTAAATGAGAAGTCCTTGCAAAAATGAGTTGCCAATGTTTTCCAGTCGCTCGTCTGTCTTCTGGTTTCCTCATGTATGAACCAAGCTTTCAGGATTGGACCTATAGAGTGGGAAAATAGATGAATTCACAAGTGAGTGGTTATTCTCACATATTTCCACTGCGTCACACACTGTTCAATATGCACTCTAGGATCATATTATCTGTTGAATAGATGCTCAACTTGGAGATCCGTCTGCATCTGTGATTCCAACTAATCCTTATTCTGAAACCTATACCTGATATCTTGCTTCACATCATCCCAAGTTCTGAGTAAGGCTTTATGATTAGCCCACCATCTAGAAGGGATGTCCTAAAAAGCTACATCTAGTACCGAGATTCTTTGATATTCTACTACCTTTTCTTCCATGTTGATAAGAAAACTATCTAGTTTTGAGGTGCCATCATATACTGGGTGTCCTCTAACTTCGGTCTCAACCCATCTGGTTACTCTGATAGTTGCGCATATTCTTGAGAATATTTCATACGAACCTTGTTGCCAACTGTCAACAGAAAATTATGAATCTTCGTATGCTGACTGTATGCTTCTCCAACTTACTGATCCATCAACAGTAGTATTTATATAATCATCTCTCATTCCTACTGTTACGGTGTACAAATAGTCCAAGTCTTCTCCCTCCATATTATTGTCTGTTGGCTCTGTATACCTAGGTCCTACATATGGATCCAAAGGTTGAACTACCTTGATTCCATCAGCCTCAAAGGTCATGGTGTATTTCTTTAAGTTGATTACTGCAGAGTTATCATAGCCCCAATCAATGCCAAGTAGTGTAGGGTAAGGGTCCTTATCTCCCATGATCTCAATGACTTCAAAGTCAACCACTGTATTTACTCCTGCAACATCTATTTCCACATTCTCGAGTCTTCCTATATGGAAGATACAATATTGGTTTTCCATTCTTAACTGAATTAGGGAATATGTGAGCCTAGGTTTTCCTAAGGCTTCCCAGGTCTTCTTAGGCAAAATGTTCACATCAAATCCTACATCCAACATGATGTCCTTAATATCAAATTCATCTAACTGGGATACTACTCTGAAATATTTTCCAATTCATACTTTTCTTCTCTGCACTCTCTAAGCACTCTTCTCAGGAAGATTAGCCCTTATTCTTTCTTCTAGGGGTTCTTTGTTCCCTAAGACTAGGTATAGCACATTGAGAAAAAATTTTGTTAGTTGACTATTCCCCTGAATGTCAGAGAATAATTGAAACCAAAGGTCAACTACATTTTGATGTTTCTCAGGTTGTCTCAGTCTGACTATAGAGTTTCTGGGTGCAGGGGGTGAAGCAGGGACTTGTGCCATCTTAAGATAAACAATAGGATATGGGGGTTTCTCTCGCATCTCAAGGATAGGAATATTCTGAAATACTTCTATAGCATCTTTAAAGAACAACTTCTGTTTTAGAGGATCATGCCTATCTTCTTTAGGGGTTTCTTTCTGGATCTGAGGTAGAGTATCAACATCAGCTCTTGTTTTCGCTCCTCCTCAAATAACTATATTAAGGTTGGACAATTGTCCCTTAATAACTCTCTCGATTTCTGAACTAATGAGGTTAGTTCCTCATTGTCGTACCCTATCTTTCAATTTTGAAATTAATTGTGGGTAGTCTCTAGTTGCGTGCTTGTTGGTTCTGCAGTGAGAGTACCATGGTATCCTTTGATGAGGACAGTCTCTATCCATGTGACCTTGATCATCACAGTTATAACATCTGCTTAGCCTTCTTCCCCTAGTTATCCCTCCTCTAAAGTCTCCTCCAGCTCCACCTCCTCAACCTCTTCCTGGTCCCTGAGGGTTTTCATTCACCCTGAATGTTGTTCAGTCTAACCTGTCTGCAAGTGCATCCAACGCTCTACATTGATTGGTAGTATATGTGGTAGATGCACATAACTCACAATGTAGTGTATTTGGTACTATCGAATATTTCTGCATAATGGGGCACTGTCTTGGCCCATGCCCATGGATTCGACGGATTTCAGAATACTCCATTATTGGTGTTGCTTGGCCTCCTAGAAAAACATGATATGGGGTGGGGTTATGGAATGATAAGTTCATAGACACTTGCGCAAATCCTCATGTGGGTCCTGGTGGGGGTACCATCGGATTCTAAGGAGATATCATTCCCCTTATTTGTGGACATTCGTTCACCAAATGTCCTTTTGTATACCATTCGGTGCACCAGAACTACGGTCGTTCTGGTCTGGGTATCGCCCACTCTTGAATATTTTCTGTAAGTGTCGATATTTTCCCTTGTAGTTGTTCCAGATTTGCATATGTTTGGGGTCTAGTGACTCTCAGGCTCCCAGGGTATCCCTCCATGGCTTCGATATTCATCGATTGTTCCAAGGTGTCTATTAAAGTGGCTATCCATTGTTGCTTTAGCATAATCTGAGTCAGAGGAATCAATCCATTAATGTACCATTCCCTTTGATGTTCCTCATGGATTGGATGTGCCAACCTCCCTATAACATCTTTAAACTTCTAGTTGTGTTTCTAGGCTGATTCACCTTCCCATTGTTGGATCTCGCACAAATCAGACAGAGCCTATTGTTCTGGCTGAGGTAGTTTGAAATCTTTTATGAACCTTGTTCATACCTGGACAAGAGTGAACGCTTGATATTGCATTCTTGGAAATCCTCGCTCAATGATATTCATGTACTAGTTGAGAGCATGACCTCTCAAAGTAGTATGGAACTCGACCAACTTATTCGCATCTGGAGTCCCTCTGGAATTCCAGTTTTCTTCACACAAGAACTAGTGTTGCTCAACATCTTCATGTCCCTTACCCCAAAAATTATGGTATCGAGTAATCAGACCTCCCGCATGGCCAACCATTGTTTATCTTTTTGTTCTTATAAATATAAACCATAACTGTCTTTCTTGCGATCTACCAGGGGATCCCAATATCCTCCCTGTACTCGCACTTCCTGGTTGTGACCAACTAACTAATTGTACTAGAACAAAACTAGCATGAGAACGTAATATCAAACTTACCACTTGAATAGAAAACGCTTGGGGTCTCATTTTCTTCCATTGGAATGATCTCTTCAGTTGGATTCCCGGTATCTCCTATTATCGGGGCTGAATCTTATATTTCTTATTCAATATTCATGTCGACTTATTCCTCTCTTACATCTACACCTTCTCCTTCTTGTTCAACCTCCTGGGGACTTCTTTCTCTCTATGCTTCTCTCTCACTTAATCTTTGACTAGTCGGTCTTTCCTGTCTTCTCATTTTCCGCAACTCTTCCATCTGTATTTCCTCTACTTCTCCTGATCCGACTTATTTCCTCAACTTCTCGGACTGTCTTGCTTATTTCTTGATCTTTCCGCTCTACCACTTCTCAACTATGACGGCTCTCTTCAAGGCTCACTTGTCTCTTGATTCTGTTTCTTGTTGTTTCCCCCCCATTTGTCAAAGAACCCTTCCCCTCTCTCAAGCTACGACTCTACCCTAGCATTGTCATACCCCAAGTGAGGGTGTTTACGCTTCCATCTCAGTCGGGGACATACTCATCATCCCCTCTTCCATCAAGAAAACCTTAATCCATAGGGTTATTTCTCTCAATAGTTTTCCAATTGCGTATTTATTGAAAATCACCTCTGCGCATGAAAAATATTGGTGGTTCTCAACTGTAAACTCAATAATATATCCTTCTAATTATGTTTTGACCCAGAAATCAATCGCCTGCATGACTGGACAATCCAGTCGATGAAGTGATGCTAAATTTTTAGTGTCCCAAGCACAGATCCTCTTGACTCGTTCTTGGAACTCTGGAGCTTCTTGGAGCTTCTTTATTGAGCAGAAAAGTTCTTCCAGAAGCTTAATCTAGAAAATATCATATTGGTCACTCAATCTTTCTGAGTAAAAGATTACTTCACGAGTATCTTCCACCGGTTTTCCCCTCAGTTCCATTTCTTTCCATATGAAGGTGTCACCGTTTCTTTCCCACCATTGGTCAATAATAGATTTGTGGATCCGTGGAAACATCCTCCCTATAGGTTCCCTTTTAACACAAGTCTCAGAAACAAAACCATTTTGTTGGCACAAGTTTGATCAAACCAGGGTCCTTCTCAGGTTACCAAAAAAAGGTACCAAGTAGTCTAGAGCACTGGAATTTTCATCTCCTCCGAAGAGAAGAAGTCTCAACCGAAGTGTTGCTAAGACAAATAGATAGGGAAGGGTAAGGAAAAGACTTAGGAGGATCCACAAAACCTTCAGAACTCATCCTGATCTTGAACAAGAGACATGAACATATCTGAATCTTATGTGTGTAAGGATCGAACCTGGTTATGTTACGAACAAGAATTTAAACACAGAACCATCAAGTAGAACTTATAAACCATAAATAAGTATTGTAATTCATAAGTAAAACACATAGAGACACATCATATTTTGAAAATTCAGGTCCTTCTTGATATTATCTTTAGAATCCTTCTTTAATTACAGACTCAAAAATACACATTAGTGCTCTGCACAGACTCATGTCGCAGAGCTCCAATTCTCATACTGATATGTCGATTACATTACAAACTCAAGAATTGACTTGACTCGATTGACAACAACCTCACAAAGAGGGAAATATCAGACTGAACGTAATCACAATCGATCTAAACCAATAGCTAACTAACCCCTTTTACAATCATGTTCATACCTATATATAAGCTAGGTTGTGTCTTATGTCTTGGCTTGCAGGCTTTCTTGTTTTGTTGCAACCGTTGTTGCTTATCTGGCGTTGCACTATGTTTCGCAAATGATTTATGTTTCTCTTTCTTTCGCTATTGTACAAATTCTTTTGAAGCTTGCACAACTCATGCTCAGTCAAAACTTGCACGATTCCTTATCCCAAAATGAAGGGCCCAATAATAGCTTTAGTCTCCTTCTCCTTTCCTAGCTTGCTAGCACTTCTCGTTTTGAGCAGCGAAAAATCCTTTATCCAAGCCTTCTAACAAAACCCCTTTCAAAAGTGTTGAATCACCCACGATGCTACACACTGTAACCCTTTTCAATTTCTCATCGATTGAAACCTTTACAAAAGACAAAGACAAAGATTCCCCCCCCAATTAGATCAGAAGAGGAGATCGATTGAGTACCTCTTTATATGAGGGAATAAAATAAACTAAGGAATCATCAATCTCACTTAGCACAAACGGGTCTGTCTGAGTGTATCCACCCAAGGGTTCTAAAGAGTCCTTTGCATCCCCATTGTTTAATGGTTCCATAAAAGAAGGTGTAGTTGACTCAATCGATTGGTCAAGTGATCCATCTTGACTAAAAAAACCCTGCTCCCCCAATATCTCACAGGCCTTTTTCACAGACTTTAGAAAATGTGGAGGAATACAAGTCTCCCTTCCTCCCAAGTTGCTAATGTCAAGATCCACACTCTATGACTCAACACCAACAATCATCCCTTCCAACACCCCCGGGTCTGTGTGTGTGTGTCCACACAAGAATTCTACAGAGTCCTATGTAAACCCTATATTTAAAGGACCCAAATCAAAGGGTGTATTTATCTCATCTGATCAGTCAAGTGAACCATCTGGTCTAATGTAACCCCTCTCCCCCAAAACCTCATGGGCCAAAGACACAGGCTTCATAAAAAGAGTAGAAATACAAGAATCCCTTCCTCCCAAGTTGGTAACGCCAAGCTCCCCACCCGAGGTCTCAACACCAACATCCAACCCTTCCAAGATCCTTCCCGAGCACATCGAGGAAGAGCCTAACAAATTACATGTTTCAATAACCTTGTTTTATTTCCCCTCTAAAGAAGGCTCCCTGGAACCCAAATAAACAAATAAGGATAAAGATGAGCAACCGGGCCCTAAATACAAAGTAGGAACATATACTGAGGGGGAGGTTTCAACACCAATTTCCCACAGAAAATTTAAGTCACTTAATGACAGAGATGAAAAAAAACATGGGCACAAAGTTTTTAACTTACCAAAGAAAGTATCTCTAGCGAGTTCCAAAGGAAACGAGGAATCTTCTTTGTCATCTAGGTCAAGATGAAAAGTTGACCGTTGCAAATCCATATGCAAAGCATCCTCTGAATCGATACAGAAGGAAGGAAAATTATTTTGAAACCCATGACAGGAATGTTTCAGGTGTCCCATTGCCTTACAGACCACACACCTAAAAGGTACCCCTAGGTAGTCCAACCTTTGTTGGTACGAACATTCATATCATTCTATTACCAGGTCTGCAGGTAATCCTTGTTGTAGGTCAAATTCAACCAAAATTTGACCATTCCGTCTATCCTAGACAACCAAAAATTATGGGTCAACGTGTAGGAATTTACCCAGTTTGTCGTCAATCGGCTTGAAAGCCTCCAAATTATAGAAGGCTAGTGGGAAACCAAGAACCCATAAGTATCAAAAGAGAAAGTGATCCTTCTCTGGATTAAAGAGATGAGTCCTGCGCTTCAACATTAGAATCATAGGCCACTCTGGCTCCAATGCATGGAGCTATCCCAATAGGACTGCCCCCACTGATGGGGTGCCACCTAGACAGCGTGAGCGGACACCTCAAGTGGAGCAGCGAGGGGATTTATTAACCTTGAAATCCATCCCATGGCCCATAACCACCACATGGCTCACACCCCACAGATAGTAATGGTAGTGCACTTTGACAATCATGGAGGGTTAATGGTGGCTCGTGCAAGCTAAACTAGGCATACCAGGCCTAGGGGGGTTGTAAATTCAGCTCTAACGGGTTGTCATCCTCTGTATTTCTTTCTCAGATTCTCTCTCACCTAACCAGCTACTTTGCTCCATCACCCTTCACAATTGTGTTGGCCTCACTCCCCCCTTTCTCTCTCTAATGCACTCTCACCATCCCCTTGACCCTCACAAGAGTCATCTCTGCAACTTCACTTTCTCCTCTCTTCTTTCGGCCCCATCAAGATTTCCCAAGATTCTTCTAACCACCTCTTCGCCCTCAACCCCAAGCCTCCACTCTTACCCCAACATGCCCAGAGAAAGGGGAAATCCTAAGAGAGGTGTGTGCTACTATAGTTCCCTCTCAAGGCATAACAAACTCTCCTCCTCCCAATTGGATTTCATATCCCACTTTTCTAGCCCAAGGCATAATAACCAAGAGTCGTTGGAGGTGCCTCCTCCCTCCCCTCACTCGATCCATGGAATTATATTAGCAAAGGAGGAAGCGCCACCTTCGTGCGTGCACATTACTCTAGGCACTAGTCTTATTTCCCCCCAAAGGACCAATGTTATGGTGATGGCAACTGCACAGTGGAGGAAGATATTCACCCGTGCTGGCAGGAGACCCTCTTGAATGTTATGTTTGTGATGGATGAGGATGATACGATGAATTCAGTGGAGACAAATCAAGAAGTGGAATAAGTGGACACCGAGATTATGGAGGTTCTACCTCTATCGACCCCACTCCAATTCAGAGAGGAGCACACTCAACTCGTCTTTGAGCTATAGAAAAAAATGGATGATCAGGCCCATATCCAAACCTACTTGGGACAACACTTGGACCTCCTAATGGACGCAATGAAAACTACTCCAACAAGAAAAAGATTCCCAACCTGTGGACAACTCTTTTTCCTTTCCTACAATGCTCAAGGTCGTCCAAGCCTAAGCTAGCTCCTAGGTTTCATGGTTTTTTTTTTTTTGTCACTACCGTAGAGAATTACCATTCTATTTCATTCTCTGTAAGACAGTCGGCCATGGACACTATACAGTAGATACTCTACTCTCTTTTTTTGTTGTTGTCCTAGTTATAGTTTTCGACATGTGTTCAACTATAGTTTCAAACATGCTTAAAGGCCACATGTCCTTGTTTCCCTGTTGTGGTGGGACAGGTGGTGGAATCATGGTTTTTGTATAGAAACCCAATGATATAAATATATTTTTGGACTCTTTTATTTACAAAATAAAAAAAACATTATAATATGAGTCTTATGTAATAAGACCCTGTCCAAAATTACCTCTGCATCACCTGAAGTTTTAAAGTTGAAACAAAACCATCATTTCACCAAAATAAATACCTCTGGTGTGTAGACCAACACTAGGCACTGCAATTATTATACCCAACTGTAAATGTACTTGGATGACATCGACCAGTAGCTAAACCGGCCCACCAATGCATGAAGGGATAAACAAGTGACTTCCCTCAATCCTATATCTCGCCCAATGGCCATAGTAGTCTTCTTCTTTTTGACTTTCCAAGCCTTCAACTCGCAAGGATTATTTACCTCCCCCATTTCCCTACTTATACCTATTGAAGGAGGATCACCCACCTCTGTGTGAAAACCCCTAATCCTTGGCTCACCTTCCTTACCAGCTAAAATTTTCTCCAACCCTTCCTCTGCATTCACCTCACAGTTTAACCCTCCAGTCGAAACCCGTAGGGAGGATGAATTGAAAGACTAGGAAACAATTGTTGTCATGAGTGTATCCAAACCTTTCGATGCCTCCAATTCAAAAAGGTTGTCGATGATACCAATGGACCTCGTGTCCAAAAAGCATCCATTTGGATCAACACCTATCCCAAGTGAACTATGGCCATTAAAGTCATGCCTAAAATCATTAAAGAGAGGATCTGACAGGCTCGATTTCCATCGGTACGTTGTAAGGTCAGCCCTATACGCCTCGTGATATTTGTGTAGACTCTCTTGGCTCCATAAATCATCATTGTCCAGGCCAGAACCATATTCTAGCTCAACTTTCGCCATGGGTAGCAAGTACCATCCCAGTTAGCTCCAACAATAAAGGGATTCCTACCCTAGTAAGAAACCCTAAAAGTCTGCCAGCAGTAGTCGGGGCGTCATATTTTGGACGCCCCTTCCAAGACCACCGAAGTCCCATCACTTCAACTGTGTAGGTCTGTTACAGCAGCCCACACCCCTCTAGGGTTCCACCTCGGCCCTAGGGTTCCACCTCGGCAATAGGGTTCCAATTTGCTTCCTTCCGGGATTACTGCTAATAATGTATAAAAATGAAAAAACAGAAAAGCTAACAATGGTTTTTAAAATGAACATAGCCCTCATGATTCCAACAATACACATGAAACATGGCCAGTATCCTGATTGTGACAATGAAGTACGAAGACAAGATATAACGGTACACTAACTAACTAACTAGGTAAGGATGTAATTAGGTGTTTTCCTTAACACTCTCCCTTAATTACATCTGGAAAAAAATATCACTATCACCATCTACCAATGCATTCCAATGCATGCAATAGACTTCACACTCCCCCTTAAGAAAAACTTGGTCCTGACTCTAAGATTAATATCTCACATTTACCCTGTTAATCGAAGATTCAAATTCTCCAATAAAATCATCAAGTTATACGAGTAGACACCCTTGTATCTACCAAAGTGGACTTCATACCACATTCCTTTACCAAAGTGGACTTAATACCACATTCCTCTACAAGAGTGGACTTTATACCACATTCCTCTACCAAAGTGGACTTTATACCACATTCCTTCTGGCCAGTGCCTCAAGCTACTCGAAACCAGTGGAATTTATACCATATTCCTCTACCAAAGTGGAATTTATACCATATTCCTTCTCGCTAGCGCCTCAAGCTGCTCGAAACCAGGGATAGTTGTGATGTATCATGGTCAGCACTTCATGCTTCTTGAAACCAATGATACATGCTACATGATCACATATTGACCTATGTAGGCCTGATTCAATTAGGGCTTACTGAACATGGGGAACAAATCTTACCAACAATCTTATTGGAGTGTCTACTAGGGTGTCGGGTACAACCAAACATGCACCCCTCAAATTACAACAATTCATTTCTTATGTATTTGCTGATGAATGAAAAACCAAAAATTTAGTTATATTTTGTTGCATGTCTCTTCCCATCTTTCTTCTTTGGGACTTTCTTCATGCAGTTTTTACTGATCAATAATGTAGACACATTGTCCATAAAATGGCTCAACGTCTATTTCTTCTCCTTGGAAGCCTTGATCTTATGTCTTGCAGACTAATTTCTCCATGGTGACTCTTCTTCACCATAATGTGCTTCTTATATTCACTGATATCAGGTCTCTACTGGCCTAACTGAAATCTCTACTGGCCTAACTAGAATCTTCTTCTTGGATTCACTTAAGTTGCTTCACTCTTTGCAAATTTCTTAATAAAAGTTAAAATAAATCTTATCACCATGCGTTTTCATATTCTCCTGTCATTTGTTAGAGTAGCTAATTCTAACAAAATAACTACATTAATATTGAGTTAGCTAATCTCAATACCTTTTTTACATTTTCAATTCCAAGACTTAAATATTATTGGAATTACAACATTTTCACTTTCCCTTCAAAGTAAATCTTCCACTACTCACACATTGTTGGTTCTTCGCGGCTCCTCACACACTGATAATTTTTTTTTTTTTTTTTTTTTT
>SNQJ01S0019739.1:106018-118614 GCA_010110895.2 Picea sitchensis
GAAAATATAATTAATTTGAAATTGGTTGCATAAACTTCACTTAAGATAAGTCAATTACTACATACAGTTTCATACTTGATGTTGAAAATGTTCATATAATTGTTTTATAAGTCAATCATCTTTCCCATTAGAATTAGTTTTCAAATGCAACGAACATAACCATTTGTCTCATTTTGATGTGCAGAACCCAATGTCACAATTTTCCAAACATAGCCCAATATTGCAATGAGACATACATTTCTTGATGTCACTATATGACAAACATAATCTAACAAATCTATTCCAATGCCATAATGTGTGTGACAAACAATTATACAATATGGTTACAAGAGGTTAAAGCGTTACCAACTACTGTAATGGTGCACTAACTAAATAGTTAAAAATGTAATTGAGTGTTTTCTTTAACAATTACATCATCTTAGAAATTGAAGTAACTGATACATCAGTGTCTTCCTATCCAACTGTGATCACGACAATGTGATAAACATGGAAAATGAGGCGTATACATCAACTGAATCCGGATTCACCAAATTTATCTCAATCGATGTAAGAGCAATTCATAAAAGAGAGATTGAGTTCATTCCGATATATTATTTAACGCCATATCATGACTTGTGTAAAACAATTAGTAGCCCTAAACGTACGACGTCTACTGTACATTTTTCCTGCGCCATCTTAGCGTTCTTTAAGCATAGCCAGACACATCTAAACCCTGGTCTGAGAATGAATGCATATGGTACATATATCTAAATTCAAAGCGCATTTCTGAGAGTCTATGCTAGAGTATATCATAAATATTCTGAGAGTTCTAGCAGATATCCCAAATGATCACAATCTGACAATTCTTCTCCTTTCATGCAAAATTATTTTAAACTGCTTCATGAAATAACCTTCTTTCAACTTCAATTCCCAGTAGACATCATAAAACAAATATCCACTTGGTGTATGGGGTGCTGGAATCCCCTATCTGGTTACAAACATTTAATAATGTCTCGACTGTAGGGTTACCCTTCGACCTTCTTATGTCCGTGCCAAGGAAAAGAATATTGTTCATAGAATCCAGAGAAAACTCACATTTAATACATAATGTCAAAATGTTCCCACATAGTATATTCCCAAAACCATATGATGAAACATAAATGTCCCAAAGAAATATTGCCCTCCCAGTGAGAAACCCTATACTTGAACACTACTAAGCAAGGACACATGATATTTCTAGTGCTGAATATACATTACAACGAAAAGAAATCCCAAAGTAACAGTTCTTCGTCCTCTTCGGAGGTTAATGACTGTCCGTCGATGCGGGCGGTGGGAGATCGAATTCTATATTCATAAGTCAATTTGCAGAGTCCATGATAAGCTGATATTCAATCAAGTTAAGTTCGAGTTTCATTCTCACACATTTGTAGCGCAGCTGATTGATCTCAACAACGGGACTGCTCCGACCTTAATTCTTCAGAAGATATATAGGCATCAACACATTACGTTATTGGCTGTGATCGACGAAGATTCATCAGTTACGTTCTGATCGATGCGTACGTTGACCGTGTCAGCCTGGTTTCTGATCTGGTGAGTTGATAATTAAATTTTGCTGCGGCAGCTTTGATGTCTTTTAGCGAAACGTAGGAGGTAGGAGGAATTGAAAGAAGTCGGGAAAATTGAGAATAGCAGAGTGGCCTCTCAAAGCGAAAGCTGTGACATCATGTGTGGAAGCTGCAATTTCTGGGGTTGAATTAAGAGCCAAGCCAGGTCCTTGACTGTTGTCTGGGCTATCTAATTTTGAAGACCTACCTTTCCCCTTTCGCTTTCTTACGCCAATGTAGAATGGATAACTTAATACAAACCCGATTGAAAGGATAACTTAATACAAACAAGATTGAAGCCCAATGTCACTCAATACAAAATATAATGATGGCTGTAACTGCAAGACGTTATGCCTATATAGAGATTTTCGCCGCGCGGTGGTCCTTTCAACCTATTTTTAGGGTTATCGACTTGCAGGATCTCTTCGCAGACTTCAAAAACAGATGCTCTANAAGAAATCCCAAAGTAACAGTTCTTCGTCCTCTTCGGAGGTTAATGACTGTCCGTCGATGCGGGCGGTGGGAGATCGAATTCTATATTCATAAGTCAATTTGCAGAGTCCATGATAAGCTGATATTCAATCAAGTTAAGTTCGAGTTTCATTCTCACACATTTGTAGCGCAGCTGATTGATCTCAACAACGGGACTGCTCCGACCTTAATTCTTCAGAAGATATATAGGCATCAACACATTACGTTATTGGCTGTGATCGACGAAGATTCATCAGTTACGTTCTGATCGATGCGTACGTTGACCGTGTCAGCCTGGTTTCTGATCTGGTGAGTTGATAATTAAATTTTGCTGCGGCAGCTTTGATGTCTTTTAGCGAAACGTAGGAGGTAGGAGGAATTGAAAGAAGTCGGGAAAATTGAGAATAGCAGAGTGGCCTCTCAAAGCGAAAGCTGTGACATCATGTGTGGAAGCTGCAATTTCTGGGGTTGAATTAAGAGCCAAGCCAGGTCCTTGACTGTTGTCTGGGCTATCTAATTTTGAAGACCTACCTTTCCCCTTTCGCTTTCTTACGCCAATGTAGAATGGATAACTTAATACAAACCCGATTGAAAGGATAACTTAATACAAACAAGATTGAAGCCCAATGTCACTCAATACAAAATATAATGATGGCTGTAACTGCAAGACGTTATGCCTATATAGAGATTTTCGCCGCGCGGTGGTCCTTTCAACCTATTTTTAGGGTTATCGACTTGCAGGATCTCTTCGCAGACTTCAAAAACAGATGCTCTAAACAAACTAATAAATTCAAAGCAATTGACATACATAGATATATCCATATGCTTTTTTTAAAATTCTATGGTTACAATTCCTCCACGAAATCATTACATGTTGTTCGGATGATTTTAACTTCAACTGCTGAAATGATTCTGTGATATTTCCTTTGGAGTTTAGAGTTTATAATTGATATTTTAGCTGTAGTCTGAAGTGATTTGATTTTTTTAGTGTGAATTTTTTTTTTAAATAGTTTTAGTGATTTTTTTGAAAATTTGGTTAGAAATTGTTAGATCAGTAGATTTAAGGGATTAATTCTGTATAATCAGAGTGATCTAGGCATTCAAAAATAGTGATTTCATTCAGATTTATGTAACCAACAAAAAAAACCATTTCATAGAATACCTTTTGTTTTATAAATATTGAATGTTATGTGTTGTTATGCTAATGATCAGAAAACACAATAAATTTAAAACATTTTAGTATCTTTACCTATTACATATATATTATTTTGTGTAACTTTTCACTTTTTGGAGTTTTTCAATCAATTTTTACTGAAATTTGGCCAAAAATTGTTGGAACTCTAGATTTGAGTAAGTAAGTCTTTATAATTTGTAGTGTCATGAAGATTTTTTAAGGTGGTGAATCCATTTATGCATTCAAAAATGTAATTTAAAAAATAGAAAATGGAGATTTTACAAAGCTGTGTTTGACCTAATTCCAATGAAAAAGTTCAAAAAAATCTAATATTTAGACAATGCCTACATTAATTTTTAAATGTCATTTTTAATACATATTAAAACTTAAATGATTAATATGTATTAAAAATTACATTTTAAAATTAATATAACCATTCTCTAAATATTAAACATTTTGAATTTTTCATTGGAATTAGGCCAAATCCATTTTTGGTTAATTAAATTGAATTTTTGTTATACTTATTATTTCAACAATAATCTCATTTCACTTTAAAACTTAAATGATTAATATGTATTAAAAATGAAATTTTAAAATTAATATATATTGGTTAGGTATAGGTTTAGTCTCATTCACTTCTGTTTGAATTTTATGGATGTGATTTAGATAGTACTATGTGAGAATTTGTATATATGGTTTATAGTAGAATTTTTTAATTGACTTGGAAATAATGGAGCAAGTGTTAGTTTCGTAGACAATCTCTTTTAGTGATTAATGTAGATCCTACTTTGCTATGATTTGTTAGTTTTGTAGACAATCTTTTCTAGTGATTAATGTAGATCTTACTTTTCTATGATTTGTTGTAACAGCCTAATCAGTCCTCATTCAATAATAGATTGTGAGCATAGTCTCACTTACATGTTTTCTACTAGTTTCTCCTAATTCTAAGTTCTCCTAATTCTAAGTTGATATAAGAGCAGCCTTGGAGATTTCATCAGGGCCCTATACAGTTTTAGTCTCCTAATTCTAAGTTGGTATCAGAGCAGCCTTGGAGATTTCATCAGCGCCCATATACAGTTTTAGAGAGTGCCCACGCTCTCACACTTCTGAAATTAAAAAATTCGAATGACACTCTCGCCCAGCGCTGTAACGCAACCCCTTCCATTGTACAGATGCGCTAACGCTCGCCTTTGCTATTGGGAGGAGCGTCGATCGTTTTGTTAGTGGAAAGCGCGAGTACGTGAGAAATTGTGAAGTTTTTTTTCATGAAGCCTAAGTTCCTCGATCTAATACTTTTCACCCAAAATCATGATCTGTACAACCTTTGATTTGCTTTCCCTTTCGACTCAATCTTGAGGTAAATCGTGACCTGCTATATTGCACTCTATCCTGAAGTCCCCATGCCCCATTTTTGCTAAAACGCAAGCTGAGTCGCGAGCGGAGGACAACACAGAGAAGGCAGTCCTCCATGCCAAGATCAAAGAGCAGGTCGTGAGGACGGGTGGAGGGTCAAAGCAGGTCGTGGGTTCTTGAGGGAGGTCGTGTGAGTTGTTCCGCGTCTACCAGTAGCTGCGCTGCTCATCACACATTTTTTTCTGAACGACCCCGTATATCTAGTACTCCCATTGCATGTGATCTCTTTGTTTTGTGTGTTTCACTAATTCTCAAAGACGGTATAAGAATCCTATCCTCCTCAATGAAAAACTGGTGTTAAGGTTTGCGTGAGTTTTTTTGGAGCGCTCTACCTATGCATGGAGTAGTGTTAAGGTATTTTTAAAAATTTCTTATATTTATTTTAAAGCTAAGAGCCGAGGTAGAGTCGGAATCGGTGGATTCGAAGGTCGAGAGACACACTGCTCAACAAAAGGAGGAAATTGATGAAAATTACATATTCTTGGTGATTCACCACCTTGAGGATTGAAGTGTGTTTGGTGATACAAGGATCTATTGTGTGTTGGATGAGCAGACACTTGCACAGATGGAGAATCTCCTAGGACAGACCTACCTCAACAAAGCCAACAAATTAGATGGCAGGAATTTTATTAACTGAAAATTCAAGATTCAGACCCTCGTGGAGGGCTATGGTGTCTGGTCCATTGCAAAGGTGCGACAATAGCACATATCAAAGATTGGGAGAAGCGCGAAAACAAGGCCAAGCTATTGTTGTGTATGTCTATTAAAGATAACATAATTCCACATATTAGAGAAGCTAACACTTCTGCTGAAAATATGGGCAACTAGCAACACAAATCGTATTCTGTTTCTGAAAACTAAATTGCTAGGCATTAAGATGGATGGAAATGAATCTGTTAGTTAATTTTTGGGTCGAATTAAAGAGGTGAAAGACAAGCTAGGAAACATAGGGGAAATAGTTTCCAACACTAATCTTGTCACTATTACCTTAAATGGTGTGATAGAAGATTATCAGATGTTCATAACAGGTATCGCAGCAAGGGAGAAACCTCCTACTTTTGAAGAATTGACAGAAATTTTGTTGCAAGAAGAAGAGAGGCGCGTGAATATGCCTCAGAATACAGATTTGGCATTGTGGTAAAATAAGAGATCCTCGAGAGGGAGATCAGGAGAAAGAGGTAGAGGGGGTCGTTCATCGCAGAGAAGACAATCTCCAAGGCCGAATCAAGGTATACCCTCTAACATGAATGAGTCAAAGAATTGTTTTTATTGTGGTCGACCTGGACATATTATTAGAGACTGTCATAAGAAGAAGAGTTATGAGGCTAGGAATAAACCTAGAAAACACTCAGGTCATTATGCAGAAGAATATTCAAATCATGATCTCAGATTGTTTATTGCTAGTGATGATATTGACGAACCCCCGAATTTTAATTCATGGGATCTTAGACTGTTTGTGTCCAATGCTTCTTTATCTGCTCAAACAGACAATAATGATGCCTAGTTTGTGGATTCCATAGCATCAATACATATGACATATAATAAGTTGTGGTACACTAATTTTAAACAAACACAAAATGGAGCCAACACATATATTGGAGATAGTCGCGCTCATCAGATCAAGGGATAGAGAGACATTATTGTGACATTGCCGAATGGTATTGTTCGTCACATTCACAATGTGGTGTATGTGCCAGGGATAAAGAAAAAATTGATCTCTGTGTCCGCCTATTAGCACCAAAAGTCACTCCTAGATTGCAGCAGGAGTAAGCCTCATACCCATCAGTTTATGTCATGTTTGTTTATATAAAGGGTGATCAACTGGAAGTAAACTCATAACAATATTGCTTTAACTTAGAATCCTGGACTAGGCTATGCATCAACAGGTGAGGTCTTAATCTAACTTCAGTGAGTAAGTTGAGCTTAGAATGAGAAGGAGGAAGACTTGGTGATAGAGATGGGCAAGACTGCCATGGGCATTAGACCTTCCAGCAACTTGGAGAAGAATAATGAAATGTTGAGATATGCCTAGATGACATAGTTACAAAAACACGAGGATCAAGCCTGCATAACTGTGGCTATTGTAACAACTCGATTGGATATTCAAATGAGCTACTCAGGGTAAGAGGAAGAAAAAGACAAAGGAAGCTAGGAAAAACTGATCACGATACCACTACAATCGAACCATCATAGCGTCATCACGATCCTCAACTGGATACTCCAATTCCAAGTGTTTTAAAACAACAATTTACAAAGAGGCGAAAATAAGTTGACTTTCATTAAACAGGAAGTCTCAGATATAAATACATAACCACGAAAACTAGTTCTTCCTCAAATCTTACAATAAGGAGCTTAGCTCTACCATGGATACCTTTAAAAAATGGCGAAAATGACTACATATACTCAAAGAAAAACAATAGTAGTGGGTTCGAGAGACTGCATTGAAGGCATTACATATGCATGTTTACTGACAGCCTACGCATGCAGTCTCTAGACAATCATGCACTTCATTCAGACGCAACCATGTTCCAGAACGGGCCTGCAACGAGTTGGTAGGCTAACAGTCCATTTCTGAACCTTCCATTTATGGTGGAGACAACATTCAACTGCCACCACCTGCTACAATAACTACTTTCTCGGGGTCAGAACTGGCGTGAGTCAAATTGGCACCTAGAGGACATGGGGTCCACTTTCTGCCTTCTAGAACTGAGCTAGACCTTCGCAGAGGGACTTGGAAGTCGGTTGTCAAAGAGGCCCTAGCGAGGTGTTGGTGCAAGCGAAATTGGACAAGGGTAGCCAAGTGGAGGGGACACCGAGGCTGGTACATCGAGCGATGAGGTGAAGTGTCATGGAGAGGTCATGAGGAGATCGCAAGTGTGATGGGTCGGCGAGTGGAGACAAAATAGGTGGAGGTGGTGTGGAGAAAAGGAGGGTACAGATGTGGGGAAAGGAGAGGGAAAAAGGATATGAGGTGGTCTAGAATGGAACTGAGTGGGAAACAGGTGTGAGGGGGTGAGGAGGAACGAGAGTGGGAGATGTGATGGGGGAATAAGAGAGGGGGAGTGAGGGACACTTGTCACCAAGAGACGAAGGTGGTAAGTAAAGGGGGAAGCAGTAAGAGTTTTAAGGTGGCAGAGGGTTTGGAAATATGGGAGGGCAACACGATAGGAAGGGGGCCCACTTTCAGAACCACCTCATTTCGGAAACCCCCCCTCATTAGAGGCAAGATGGAAATGGGGGTCTAGAATTGAATGTCTATTGCAGATCTAGGCACTTNTCTGAAATCAGACCTCGTCTGTAGATCTGGGCGCATGGATCATGGCCTCCCAGATCCACACTTGTTTTAAATCATATGCACCCGATCGCCGACTTAGGAAAAGTGGGATTTACCCATTTCATACCATCTTTGACCCTTCCTTCTAAATGACCTTGGTGCCAGGACAATGGGCCCAACACCTCGGGGGCTTAACATTTCTCATTTTGAGGTTTCCTAATGCAATGGAGGAGGGACCCCTTGTCTCTTGAAGTCTCGACTCCCGAAACCACGACGGTGTTTAATCGTGCACCACATGTCTCCGCAGGATTAGACGGCTGAGGGAATTCTCGTGACTTTGGCCATAAGAGATTAGCCCAATATCTAATCCTCATGTAACTGCATCGCTTCGACTTACCCGATGACCATCGATCTACTCCTGATGAAAAATCCTCGCCTTTGAAAAAAAAAATGCCCTCCTGCAAGCATTTGAAGCCCGAAACGATATTCTCTGAGATTTGCGCTTGGGCGCTCATGGATGCAGCCTTTGAATAAAATGCATTTGATAGGTTTTTAAACCCCATTTCATCGCATTTTACAACAAGGGCCCAAATTCGGAGAAAAACTCCCCCTTTACAATAATATTTGCTAACATTAGGCTCCATGGGGGATAGAGTCCTCCCTGTGAGGCTCTAAGAACTCTTTGCAGCTTTAGTGCCTTCTGTTGGGCTATGGAGTTGAGCTCAAAAACATTGCTGAAGAATATAAAACCGAAAGGAAAAACAAAATAAACAAACAAACACACCTGCTCAAAAGAGCTTATTTATGTACAAAGCCTAAGCTACTAAAACTATATACATGGGCTAGGTGAAATCAAATTTCCACCATAGCCACCCAGACTGCTTGGTGATTTGATCCCTTTCTCTATTGCAGATGCTCCACATAATGTCAGGGAGGTATGACAGCAAAATGAAGACAAGGTTGAGAAGGATGTCCATACCCCAAATGCTGAGAAGGGGAATAAATTTATAGGCTCCAAAGCCTTTGGAAATCAAATCTCCATATATGACCCCACAGGGTCACAATATCTAATGCCATGGGAGATCAATTGGTCAGAAAACATCTTTTGTCCTTCATGGTTGTTCACCTGTGCCATGATGTCTTCAGATTGCACAAGTGGGCAGAGGACAGATATAGGTTGGTTGATGCGAGGTGATACCTGCTAAAAAAAAGGCTCTGGATAGGAGATGAGATGCCCACTAAGCCCTTCCTCTTTATGCTATTCTGTGCTTCCCGCAAGCCTAGTAGAGTTGATTTCCACCCATGTATTTTCCTTAATTAACAAAGTAACATGCTCTATAGTGAGGTCTTGGAAATCTTTCATAACACAATACTTAGCTATGAGTATTGGTGAACCAATTCTATAAGAACATTTCAGAAAATCTGAAATGTAGGACTCCATGTATATGGCCACAGGATCATGGGAAATATGACAGAATCCTGGCATCTTTAGAAGACTAGGATGCTCCTCTGCAAAAATTTCCTTGCTCACAAAAGAATGTCCTTCTTCCTCATCAGAAAACAGTTCTTGATCATCTGCAGCTATAGCTCTTCCTCCATAAAAATAATCATCAACTAAAGGGGAAGAAGGATCTATATCATAATGACTGTGATTAGTCAAGAGCATACAACTATCAGTACAGTCAGCTACTGCCATATGCTCAAAATGTTCTAAAAATTGATCATCGGAAAGGTATGCATCCCTACCCCCAGAAAAATATGAAAATGATGAAGGAACTGATTCCATTTGTGAATCATACCTACTTCCTGGTTCTTGTTCCAGATCTGATCCATAATTGATATATCCTTGCTCAGAATCTGAAAGAGACTGATAGTCTTCTTCCTCCTATATATGCACATTGGCCTGCTTATGAACCCACCTTCTAGCCCTGATGTTCTCTTCAACCTCTCTAGCATCCTCAAACAGATGTATCAATGATGAGGATTTCCTCTCTCGTAGGAGGAAGACTAGCTCTATATGTTGAGCCATGATATAGTACACCATAGTAGAAGTCTCTGTGGGTCTGATCTCCACAGACATGTTATGATAAACACTGTAAAATATCCTGTTGAAGACAACCAAGGTTTCATCTTCCCCTCTCCTCAAGGCATTAAAATCATACCAGTATTGATCAAGGGACTTGTTCTCACCCCAACACTTTAAAAATGCATGGTATAGTTCGGTCGAGGAACCAATAGAACTAACCTCTAGACATATAAACCAGACAACAACATCTCCAGACAGGGAATGTGAGAACAACCTCATGATAACATCCTCGTGAACAATATTAAACTGATCAATAAAGTTCTCAAAGGCCTCTGTATGCCTCTCAGCTGTAACATGATTCTCCCCATAAAAATGAGAAAGATACTCAAAGGAATCATGAGGATAAGGGTTAAGGTGACATGGCATCCTCAGGGGTTTAAACAACTTATTTTGGATTTTAATCTGAAAAGTAGTGGGCTGATCACGGGATTCAACAAGAGGTTGGGGAGGTTCAATAGGAATAACATGGGGTAACAAGGTCTGGGAAGACTGTGAATTATTCTCAACCTCCTCAAGACTACAAAGGCACTCAACTTTAGGAGGAGGTGTGATACATATCTCATCTTCATGGATAGGCAAAGGTTAAGGCACAAGATCAATATCTACAATACAAGAAGAGGGTATTCTTTCTTCCTCCAAGGCTGAGTGAATATGAAGAGGCTCAAGGACATCAGAATGTACAAAGCAGAGGAAAAACTTCCCTATAAGTAAAGGGAAAGAAATGAATGAGCTAATAAATAAATATAGGACTTCATGCAACAAGGTCATGAACTGATACCAAGTATTTCCCTTCGACATGGACTTGTTTATGTCAAAAGAATCCCCTCCAGTGGAGTCTTTAAACATGGATTCACTAGGTGAATGCTATGCAGAATGAGTGTGTCTAGTCTTTGTTCACCATCAAAGACCAGAGCTGAAATTTATGTCTTCCAAGGGCTACCAAGTGTAGCCAGAAGCACTGCAACAAAGGAGTTACTAGGTGGAATCACCTCAGAGGAGTCGCCAGGTGAAAGTGCAATATTCAATGGTTTTGATGTCTGAAGCATGAAGCTTGTTGTTGTTTTGCCGAGGGAAAATCTTCAACTTCGTCCCCAACAATTGTGCCAAAAATGTTTACACCAAAAGTCACTCTTGGATTGTAGCAGGAGTAATCCTGATACCCATCAATTTATGTCACGTTTGTTTATATTAAGGGTGATCAAATGGAAGTAAACTCAGAACAATATCTTTTTAACTTAGAATCCTGGACTAGGCTATGCATCAACAGGTGAGGTCGTAATCTAACTTCAGTCAGTAATTTCATCTTAGAATGAGAAGGAGGAAGACTTGGTGAGAGAGATGGGAAAGACTGCTATGGTCATCATACCTTCTCGCAGCTTGGAGAAGAATAACAAAACGTTGAGATATGCATATATGACACAGTTAAAGCAACACCAAGATCAAACCTTCATAATGGTGGCTGCTGTAACAACTTGATTGGACCTTCAAATGAGCTACTCAGGGTAAGAGGAAGAAAAATACACAGGAATCTGGGCAAAACTGATCATGATACCACTACAACTAGACCATCATAGAATCATCACGATCCTCAACTGGATACTCCAATTCTGAGTGTTTTAAAACAACAATTTACAAAGAGGCGAAAAGAAGCTAACTTTCATTAAACAAGAAATCTCAGATATAAATACATAACCTGGAAAACCAGTGCTTCCTCAAAGCTTACAGTTGGGAGCTTAGCTCTACCATGGATACCTTTACAAAATGGAAAAAATTCCGACATATACTCAAAGCAAAACAACGACATCGGGTTTGAGAAATTCCATTGAAGGAATTACGTTTGCATGTTTACTCGCAGACTGCGCATGCAGTCTCTAGACAATCGTGCACTTCAGTCATATGCAACCATGTTCCAGAATGGGCCTGTAACAAGTTGACAGGCTGACAGTCCCTTTTTGAACCTTCCATTTATGGTGGAGACAATGGTCAACTGCCACCATCTGCTACAACAACTATTTTCTCGGGCTGAGAACTAGCGTGAGTCAAACTTGGCACCTGGAGGACACAGGGGCCACTTTCTAGCTTCTGGAACTGAGCTGGACCTTCACAAAGGGACTCGACAATCGGTTGTGAAAGAGGCCCTGGTGAGGTGATGGCGCGAGAAAAATTGGACAAAGGTGGCCAGGTGGAGGGGACACCGAGGCCTGGAGATCGGATGATGAGGTGAAGTGTCATGGAGAGATGATGAGGAGGCCGCAAGTGTGATGGGTCGGCGAGTGGGGACACAACAAGTGGAGGTGGCACGGAGCAAAGGAGGGTACAGGTGTCGGGAAAGGAGAGGGAAAAAGGGAATGAGGTGGGCCAAAATGGCGCCGAGTGGGAAACATGTGTGAGGGGGTGAGGAGGAATGAGAGCGGGAGATGTGAAGGGGGAATAAGAGAGGAGGAGTGAGAGACACTTGTCACCGGGAGATAAAGGTGGTAAGAGGAGGGGAAAGTGGTAAGAGGTTTAAGGTGGGAGAGGGTTTGGCAACACGGGAGGGAGACATGATAGGAGGGGGGCCCACTTTCAAAACCACCTCATTCCAAACCCCCCCCC
>SNQJ01S0019739.1:122149-138851 GCA_010110895.2 Picea sitchensis
TATTGCATTGTGATAATACAAGGATTTGATTTTATACATTGAATGCCAATATCTCTTGTGTCTTTATTGAAGAAGTGACATAAAATATAAGTTTTAATTGCAATCATTGACTTCGTCAATAATTACATCCATTATTGCTCATACATATTAAAGATAGTCATTAATATTTGAAGCACTAACCACTGCAGCATTCTTTTAGTTTTATTTGCCTTGTCTCGCAAACAGGTTCCATTCAGTGGAAGATCTTCTCCTTGACTATCATTTTGGCAGTAATATGTGAAGGGAAAGCTTACCTTAACCTTTGAATCCTTAAACCCTTGATCCTTCTCCTTCAGAACCCCAGATTACTAGGGACATCTCCCTTGGGATTAGCCACCTAGAATAGAAAGAGCTCCCCATCGAGGTGACAGTGGGTGGGGAAGCTCCTGTTACGCCAGTTTGAGCCTTGACTCCAAGCTACCTAAACCTTTCCTACAAACTGAGCAATAACAAGACTTGGTTTCCAGCTCCAGGCCATGGTTTTGGGGCAGAGCAGGGTTGTCCGTGCAGCTGTGGACCCTTGACTTTGATCCAACCACAACCTCTATTTCTTTTGCTCTGGTTTGGGTGCGTCTCTCGTCACTTCCCCTGCACTTCCGGGGGGACACAACTCTTGAATCTATCGGGAATGGCATAGGGAAATTTCTCTGCAATTTCCCTGAAGATGCCCCAATCAACTCCACCTTTGCCCAGATCTATGTAGAGATGGAATTCAACAAGGGTTTCCCAGCATAAATCATCCTCCTCGGAAAGAACTACTCTTGGACCGAGAAGATCGATTTCAAGAACCTCTGTTTCAGATGCAAAGTATGTTTTGAAACAGGGCACATAGCCCGGAATTGTGAGAAGTCATCTGGGAAAAGAAGATCACCCCGAAGCCAACAACCCACTTGGTGGACAGGAGTGCAATCGGAGAAGCAAGCTGAAGCAAAGATCCCGCCGTCAGAAGCTGAAGGGGAATCTGTCTCCGTCCCCAAAGAACCTGTTAAGGAGGAAGACCCAACGGAAGCAGCTCTACCCAGGTCTTCAAGCCCAACCCAGCAAGCCTCAAGCTGGGCCGATATTGCTGAGGCAAAAGAAGTGCAAGCTCAGCCAGAAATTCATAACCAGGGTCAAAACAATGAATGACAGGTCGTAACAAAAAAGAAAAAAAAACATCTATCAGCGGAAAGATGTAATGACGCGAAGCCGATCTGGCTCGCTGAAATAGCTATTAACATATGCTGAAACACAGTGCTGGAACATATGATGAAACAGTGCTGGAACACATACTGAAACACCACTGTAACAAATGCTGAAACAATGCTGAGACATATGCTGAAACAGTGCTGAGACTTATGCTGAAACAGTGACTCGAGTTTCGACACTTAAATTTAATCCAGTTCTATTAGAAGACGTACAGGAACTAGTTGAGTTCACAAGTCTATAGCTATAGAAGTAGAATGGTTCAGAAAGACAGGCCCGAAGAAATTCAAGGCCATTTTATAATCGGATCTGTGGCTAATCCACCCCATTAGTATAATCTATAACCATTTCTGTCAAAAAAAAATAAAATCAACAACTTTACAACATCTAAAATATTATAAAATCAACAACTTAACAACATCTAAACTAAAATATTATAAAATCAACAACTTAGCAACATCTAAAGATACATACGCCCAAATCCCATATATTAAGGTCCATACCAATAGTTTTTATATCTTCAATATCAAAACATTGAAGGCTCCATTAAAAAAAATTCATGTTGTTCAGGTCGAAGATATTAAAGGCTGCATAGAAGGTGCATATTTTGTGAAGCTTTTTTATCATCAACAATATCAAAACATTGAAGGCTCCATAAAAAATCATGTTGTTCAGGTCGAAGATATTAAAGGTGCCATGGAAGGTGCATATTTTGTGAGGTTGAAAGCCTCATATCCTATGGGTGAGAGAAAGAGGCATAGGAGCGAGCACCATAGACAAAGGTAAATCCAACATAGGCAACTCTATGACGTGCAATCCAAGATTAATAACAAATAGATGTGCTATGTTTATGTTGTGCTATCTTTAGAGAGTGAGTGGAATATAAATTCAATGATTTCATGGGGATAAAAATAATTATTAAAATGAAAAGCAAAAGAAGACAAAGACAAGGGTGCTCCTTTTTAAGATATATATTTAGTCTGTTCCAATCTTAGGGGGTGAACTACACGATGTTATTAAAAAGAAATAAAAAATTATTAACTATTTATCTAATTAGACTATTTATTTATTTTAATTAATTAAATAGTATTTTTAAATAAAAAATAAACAATAATGAAAAAGGATTTAAACTATTATTAAAAATATTTTAGTACTTTCATTTTTATACAACCATTTTTTAATTTAATATTTCTAATTTTTTAATTTTAATTAATTAAATATTATTTTTAACTAAACAATAATGAAAAAGATTTAAAGTATTATAAATAATATTTTAGTACTTTCATTTTTATACAACCATGTATACAACTTTAATTTTTATTGTCTTTCCAAGATTCCCACTATTACAAAACTTTATAGATCAAACATCTTAGTTGTTTTCAATTTTAATAGTAGTTTTTATGATTAATTTAATTTTTTTTATTATTACATTACTTTTTAAAATAGTTTTAAATGAACGTGTACTTATATATATATACTTCATAGTTATGTTATATTAAGTATTTTGTTTTTTTTTATAATGTATTTTTAGTTTTTTTTATCGAAATCTTTAGTTATGTTACATTAAACATATTTGTATATGTTATATTAAAATAATTAATTTTAATTATATTTTATTTCCATATTTAGTTATGTTACGATAAACATATTTGTATATGTTATGAAATATATTTGATTTTTATTATTATTTTATTATATTTGATTTTTATATTAGTTTTAAATTGAAAGATTTAAAAGAATTTCATTTCTATACAAGTGTCTATATAAATTTGATTTTTATTATCTTTCTAAAATTCCTACTCGTACAAAACTATAGATCAAACATCTTAGTTGTTTTCAATTTTAATATTAATAATAGTTTTTATGATTACTTTTTTATTATTATTATATTATTTTTTTAAATAATTTTAAGATGAAACGTGTGCTTTGATACCATATGTGTGTATATCAATAAAATATTACATTCATTTGTAATGTTTTTTTAGTTTTTTTTAAATGATTAGTTATGTTATATTAAAGTATTTTTTTTCATTTATAATGTATCTTTAGTTTTTTTATTCAAATGTTTAGTTATGTTATACTAAACATATTTGTATATGTTATGTTAAAATGATTAATTTTTATTATTATTTTATTATATTTTATTTACATATTATTTTTTAATTAAAAAATATTGAAAGATTTACAAAATTTTCATTTCTATACAACTATATAAATAAATTTGATTAGATTCTACTCACACAAAACTATAGAGATAAAAATGAAATGCTTTAATTTTCTAATAATAATTTTTATAACCAATTTAATTTTGTGTTATAACATCTCAACTGTTTAGTAACAATTTTCATTATTAATTTATTTATTTTTGTTTTATTATATTAACTTTTTAAATAAGTCTACAAAGAACAAGTACCTCATTTATAATATATTTTAAATTGTGTTATCTAAATATCTAGTTATATTACACTAAATATGTAAAACATAAATAGACATTTCAACCTTTCATTTTAATTTTTTGTTATATTTATAAAACTTAGTAAAAATTTCAACTCTTCATTTAAAATTTTGTTTAAAAAAATTTAAATTTAAATTTAATTTTGATATCAAATATAACATAAATAAAAAACCAATATCATTTAAATTTTTATTTAAAAGAATTTAAATTTAAATCTAATTTTGATATCAAATATAACATAAAATAGAAAACCAATATCATTTAAAATTTTGTTTAAAAGAATTTAAATCTAAATTTAATTTTGATATCAAATATAACATAAAATATTAAAACAATCAATATCATTGAGGCTTTAAATCACGTTCACTATTAATATAGGCTTTGTTCACTTATTCAAAAGTGATTAAGTCTAAAATGTTAAGAATTTTTAGTTGGACATTTTTGCATAAGGGGAGATGGAATAGTGAGTAAATTTAAAATATTAAAAAATTTTAGTTAGAAATTTGTATATACAAAAGTGGACGTAAATGCATAATGATGATGATGATGATGATGATTAACGTTCACTAAGACCAAATTGGTCTATGTGACCTTAAGAGGGTAAGTGATTATTTGCGATTATTTAGAATTTTGTTTTTGTGCTCGAAAAGCATTAAGAGAAGATTTCCAAGATCATCATAGTTTTGTTGAGTTAAGAGGTTAGGAAGATTGGTAGTGTGACAAATATTTTGAAAATGAGATCTAATCTCGGTATATGCTAGACAATCTAAGAAAAAGTGTTTTTCATCTTCAACCTTCTTAGTGTCACAAAGGTGACACACTCTTTCATCACATGGCGTTTTATGAATTAACCAACGTTAAGTTTCACTATGGAGCTTGTAAGAATTTGTTCTTATCTTAGAAATGCTTAATTTTTTATTTACACTCGTTAAAACAGAAAGATAATTTTGATCTTCTAGATTAGGGTTGATTACATCCTTATAATATCTGAACTTTATTTTTTCCTCTAACTCTTTATCAAACCACATTTTGTCCTTAAATTTTGATTTGATGATATTTTTAATAGTATCTTTATTCTGCAAAATGGTGTCTTCGATGATTCCCCAAGATTGGGCATCTTTATTCCATCCTAGCTTGAGTCGATGGTGGTTACGACTTGATTTTGAAGAAATTTTAGGAACCCTATTGTCTTCCATGTTGTTTAACGTGTTCTTAAACATTAGGCATCTCATCATATCCATTCTCTCAATGGGGGAGAGGCTTGTTTCTAAGAGGAGGATGGGATATGGCGTATTTCCTTTAATTTTGAGATGATAGGTTATAAATTTCTTTTGTATTTTCTCTAACTTTCTCCAAGATTCACGAGAGATACTACATACTTGGGCTTCACATCCATAAATAATAACAACTATAATGAGAGTCTTAAAGAGGAGTTTCTTATTATCCCAAATCCAAAGATCGACTAAATTACAATTTTTTTCAAGCTTTCCATCCCCAAATAATCCTTTTCTCAATGCTATAATTCCAGTAGAGCTTGTGGTGAGTATCAATTCCAATATATTTGTGTGAAGTCACTTCCTCCAAGTTGTTGTTTTCATATACGAAGGTATCATAAGTGATTTTATTGGATTTAATAATCATGACCTTAGTCTTATCAGTATTAACAGTCATACCCATATTGGAGAAAAAATCCTCGAGAATTCTTAGTTGGTTTTCAAGATCATGGGGACTCCTTTCCATAAGAACAATATCATCATCATAAAGAAGAATATCGATGACTATACGAGTGTGAGTAGGGCCAACAAAACCTTCTTTTTCAAACAATATTCTAACTTGTCAATGTATATGCCAAAAGGGGTAGGGTACAAGGGACAACCTTGTTTGACTCCAGTATTGCAGTTAATCTCTTTCGACCAGCCCTCATTGTTTTTAAAATTAGCAATAACATTCTCATACATCCTTATTGCAAAAACCCTCAATTCAATAGGAACGTTTATCTCTTCCAGCCTAGGAACCATGTGAAAAGCTTTTCTAAAGTCAACAAAAAAACAAAAAATATTGGGTTTAGTATTGCATAACTCCTCTGCAATGATCCTAAAGGTATAAAGATGGTACACAGTTGAATGATATCTCTTAACCCTACCTCAACTTCAACTCTTTTACTATGAATTTCTAGCCAAAGGCTAATCTTCTTTTCCAAAATAATTCCATAAATCTTGGCTAAAACGAGGCTAATCATAATGGTCTTATAATTAGAGGGAATGCTTCTATCCCCATTTTGAAAGATAGGAACAATGAGGCTTTACGTCCTGTAACATCCCGTTCTTGCACGAACTGAGAAAACTTATTCTTTGAGGACACCTGCTCACAAATGATCTAGATTATTATACTTTTGGGCATTTGATTTACAATTATGAGGCATTATGAATTGATGACATGTTATTTGGCTGCATTGATATAGACAGGTGCTATTGAATCGATTTTCCCGAGTGTGTAGGATTTTGGACCTCGAGGATCCAGAGGAATCAATGGAACCCCTTGGACTCCAGATCGAGTCAGGGAGTGAACTATTGGGGTTTTGATTGTTTTATATATGAAATTTGTGCATCTGATTAGATGATATGATATTGGATACTATATCTGACATGATTCGTTGATGATGTAGGTTGACGATAGCTTGTCGACCAGACTCACATGTGGAGTAGAGGGGTCACAAATGACTACCAGAGACGTTGAGGGAGAGATGTGGACAACAACCCTGCCACATCCTACTAGCACTCCCATCGTGGCTCGAACTATAGGTTAACGACTACCTAGTTCGAGAAGACCCACGATTTCGTGAGGGCTGACTTTGACAGTCTCTCACGATGAATCTAAGGGGCACATAATAAGGAAGGGGCCTTATTCCTTAGAGGCCCTTAGTCTCCCACAATATCACCTGGCGGAGTATTAACTCCAGGGGGTTTTAATGTCTACCAAGTTAGTCAAGAGGCGAGTTGCACCCTTGGAGCACATGGTGCATCCTGAAGGGCCTATCACACAAGAAAAATGGAAAGAGGTGAGCGGCACCCTTGGAGAATGTGGTGTATCCTGAAGGGCACGTTGCACAAGAAAAATGGAAAGAGGCGAGTGGCACCCTTGGAACACGTAGTGTGTCCTGAAGGGCATGTCGTGTTGTTAATTACTAAATGAATAAACCTAGATGGCCTTAGGATAGATAACGTGATAATAAAAATTTAAAACAATTTTCCTAATAAATTGTCGCCCAGCCTTGAAAATTTAAATCTAGGTCTAGGCGAAACTTGCGGTAAAAGAAAAATATGTTGTAATAATAAAAATAAAAATGATAATCATCATTAATCATGTGTCGAGAAGGGGGTGAGTAATTCTTTTTATTATAGGATATCTTTAGCGATGGAATCGACTGCAGTGAATGGCTCTGAATGGCATTAAATATGATCAGGCCTATAGAAATGAAATCTCTTTAGATGATTATGGCGTTAAAACTCATTAAATGCATATGGAAGTAAATCTCATTAAATTCATATGGCAGTAAATCTCATTAAATACCTATGGCAGTAAATATCATTAAATGCATATGGTAGTAAATCTTATTATATGTATATGGCTTTAGTTTCTCACTGAATGTATATGGTTTTAATGGCATTGTCAATTCTTAGTCGATTCTTTTTAATGTTACTAGACAATTGTCATTTTGGTATGGTTAGTATAGATAGAAAACATGTTGTAAATTAAGGTGTTGATAAGCGCTTCATTGTAACATTCCGCATTGATATGGTTAATGTTTTTATATGATGTCAATTGCTAGTAAAATTGTTATTTTGGGATTAATTTAGAATTGCCCCAATTAATTTGTAATTAATGATTAAATGATATTGGTGAGTCTTGACTAAAAGGTAAGTTAAACTTGTTGAATCAGAGTGCAATTAATGATAATTTAAACTTGTAATTATCCAGATCAGACTAGATAAATGGGTTGGGTTGTTTGAAAAGTCATGTAACAAATTGTGTTTTCTTGTTCATGTCATCCTGTGTCTTGCCGACCCGTTGCTTGGGGTGTGGGTGTAGTCTCCTTGTCAGTTATTTAATCCTAGCACGTCGGATTTATCTAGAGTCCTTGGTCCATATAGGATGTATTTTGCCAAGGTCATTGACGCGTCTATCACCTGGAGACGACATGATTCCTGATGAGGGGATCATGGTGCGCCCTAGTGGATAGTGGTGAACGAGAACTTGGTCGACATCGGTGCGTTCGACGAGAGTGTTGTCAAGAATTGTAAGTTGTTTTTGGCACATGGGTGGAACACCTTCATTCATTTGGGATGTGTACCTTGAGGTTATAGTCTTGTTCGTCAAGGTCATGGTGTCAGGAGGGAGATGGTGTGTCTTAGCTTGTACGTGTGTCTTTTTTGCGTTGGACGGGTAGTCGTTCCTCCTTGTTGTCCTACACATGTTTCACGCAGTTTCGCCTGTGCTAGTGAGTGGAGTCATACCTGCTTATTTCCTAGACTAAGTGCTTGCATTCATCGTCAGTGGTGTGGTTAAACTGTTGTCATCATCGCTTTCTTTACTCGAAACAATTTTTTTTTTGCACTGCTACTTCGCTTGTAGCCGTAATGACCAGGGACATTACACATGGTATCAGAGTGGGTTCAACCCGCTACTTGGGATCACTACAACTTTTGTTGATATGATTTTGATTATAATGTTGCTAATTGAGTTGACTTGTATTCGTGCAGGTAATCATGGTTATAGGATGTCGCGGAGGCAGACAAGGGGGTGCTAGGGGAGGAGGTGCAACGCCTCCAGTAGCATCCACGCCTGAGGGGTCTAACCCCCAGGGAGACGAATAGGTTGTCGGGTAGGAGAAGATAACAATGGGTGATGTCTTTGGGATGATGAGGTCTTTTCAATAGATGTTTGAGGCACTGATCAGCCATTTGTATAGAGATGAGGCTAGGGTGTCGACACCCCCTGAGGGTCCACCGTGTGCTCCAGTTGGTACTGCGTTCATTGTGAACTCAAGAAGGTCAAATTTCTCGAGTTCTTTGGTTCCCTGGATGGCACAGCCGCCGGTTCATGGTTGGATAATATGGATATGTGCTTTGAGCTTCGTGACTATACCTCCAACATGAAGGTCCACATGCTGGTCTTTCAACTGAAGGGAAGCACTCTTTTATGGTGGAAGACGCTCCTGCCACAACTGAACGTGGACGTCAAAGACGTGTCATGGGAATTGTTTGAGGAATAGTTCTGAGAGAGGTACCTATCAGAGGAATTCATTGAGCGTCAACTCAACAAGTTCAACTCCTTATGACAGGGCAGCCGTACGGTGCCTAAGTACGAGGCCTATTTTATGGAGTTCCTTCGGTATGCACTGCATCTTAATACTAAGAAACTTAAGGTCAACAGGTTCATGTTCGACCTTAATGGCAACACAAATGCAAAGTTTAGGATTATGATGCCTCAAACCTTGCATGATGTTGTATAGAAGGCCCTCATAGCAGAAGAGGAGCTTATCAATGGGGGTCAAAGCATGACTCCAGTGAGAACTGTAGGGCAGGTGTCATCTAGTGCACAAAAACATTAGACAATAGCCAGACATACGCCAGGGTATCGTGGCTTCCAGACGGGATCCACTTTCACTACACCTCGGTGACCGATGCCTCAACAGTAGACACCTTATTGGGGACCACAACATCAGCAGCAACATCAACCACAACAGTAGCAATTTAGTCATGTTTAGCAGAACATACCAAGATTCCAGGTCGGTGGGTCGTCATCTTCTACTTCGGGTACTAGGAGTACTGGACCGAAAAAGGGGTGTTGGACATGTGGGGAGCCATACTACCAACATGAATACACTGTGGAGAGGACTAGAGCGTCTGGATCAGCCAGACCCACTACCGTGGGAGATATGGGCAAGGCCCATCGGATTCATGCAGCAGTGAATAACTTCCAGGAAGAGCACCAATCGACTATGCTCGAGACGTCAGGTACCATCGCTGATTAGACCCTTATTATTTTGATAGATCTTGGTTCTACCGAGAGTTTCATTTTTGGTGCAGCACTAAAAAGGATTAAGGTAAATGCAGTCAAACAAGATGAGTTTAGCTTCGTAGAGATAGCTTTGGGAGCCAAACAAAAGGTTGGAGGAAAGGTTACAAGATGTATCCTTAACCTGGGAGAGTTTGTCACCAGGGCTAACCTGTATGTCATGATCTTAGGATCTTATGACATTGTGATCGATATGGACTGGTTGGAATCGCATGAGGCGATAATCAACTGTAATATGAAACGGTTGAGCTTGGTCGATGATGAGGGGAAAATACGCGTGATTGTAGGATGGAACCAGGGATTTTCCCTAAGGTTCATCTCTTCCTTGCAACTACGGAAGAGCATGCACAATGGATGTAATATTTATGCGATCCTTGCATTAAACGAGAAAGGAGTAGTGGAAGGTCTAAAACACCTTCCTGTGGTGAGAGAGTTTGTGGACATCTTCCTAGAGGAGTTACTTGGGATTCTGCTAGAGAGGGAATTGGAGTTTACTATAGACCTAAAACTAGGGACTGAATCGATAGCGAAAACGCCTTATCATATGTCAACCCCGGAGTTACAGGAGTTGAGAATGAAACTGAAGGAATTGCTGGACCTGGGACTGATACGTGCAAGTTTTTCACCATGGGCTCCACCTGTTATTTTCATAAGAAAGAAGGATGGGTCATGGAGGCTCTGTATTGATTACCGTCAATTGAACAGGGTAACGATCAAGAATCAATATCTGTTGGTGAGGATAGATGATCTTTTTGATCAGATGAAGGGTGCGACGATGTTCTCAAAGATCGATTTTTGATCAGGGTATCACCAGTTATAGATCAAGGAGGATGATGTCCCTAAGACCTCCTTTAAGACGAGGTTTGGACATTACAATTTTAATGTTTTACCGACTGAACTGAAAAACTCCCTAGGGGTATTTATGAGTTTGAAGAACAGGGTGTTCCACGAGTACTTGGACAAGTTCGTCCAAGTATTCATTGGCAATATTTTGATTTAATCTCAGATGACAGAGGAGCATGACGAGCACTTGCAGTTGGTACTACAGTGTCTGCGAGAGCACAAATTGTATGGGAAGTTATCCAAATGCTCATTTTATGAATCAAAGCTTCACTACTTAGGGCATGTCATCTCTGACGAAGGTATCCTCGTGGATCCAACAAAGGTCGAGGCTATTATGGAATGGCCTACACTGACGAATGTCCCAAAAGTGCGTAGCTTCATGGGTTTAGTAGGATACTATCGACGGTTCGTCGAGGGATTTTTGAAGATATCAAATTCGATCACGGAGTTGCAGAAGAAGAACAAGAAGTTTGATTGGACCGAGAAATGCACGGAAGCATTTGGGAGGCTCAAAGAGATATTGAAAACAACACTGATACTAAAGGTCCCTGACATGGATGCAGACTTCTTGGTATGCACTGACACATCCAAGAAAGGCTTAGGTGGAGTCTTGATGCAATACGGTTGAGTGATCTCTTACATATCGAGGAAACTAAGAAGGCATGAGGAGAACTACGCGATGCTTATTTGGAGTTGTTAGCCATTGTTTATGCCTTGAAGGTTTGGAGACACTACCTTGTAGGATGAAAATTTGAACTAAAGGTGGACCACTGTGGACTACAACACATCTTTACGCAAAGAAACCTGAACGCGCGACAATGACGTAGGTCGGAATTGCTTAGTGAGTACGACTTTGAGATTACTTACATAAAAGGAACAGTGAACCGAGTGGCATATGCATTGAGTCAAAGACCATGCATCTTTTCGGTGTTGCCTCTTCAGATGAATCTACATGAAAATATTCTAACTTTACAACATGACGATGACTGGTACAAAAAGGTCGAGGGTTTTTTTGGACAAAACACATTGATGGTACAAAGATTTGAAGGATTTACATTTGCCGACGATGGATTATTGAGGTTTAAAAATTGGATTTATGTACCACCGAACGACGAGTTGAGGAGCTTGATTCTAAGCAAGGCTAATAGACCAGTATACATGGCTCACCCGGGAGTCACGAAGATCAGGACGAACCTTAAACCCTTATTCGTTTGGAAGGGAATGAAGGCATACATAGTCAACTATGTGGCCAAATGTATAGAATATTAGCAAGTAAAGGCTAAACATATACATCTAGTCGGATTACTATAGCCACACACTATTCTAGAATCGAAATGGGAGGTTATTTCAATGGATTTTATTGTTGGTTTGCCACTGATGGCAAGGAGACACGACTCGATTTTTGTAGTAGTAGACACTTTGATGAAGAGTGCTCACTTTATTCCTGTGCGTACGACGTATCAGGCACCTGACATAGCTAGAGTCTTTATCAGTGAGATTTTGAGGCTGTATGGCGTGCCTAAGAGGATTATATCCGATCGAGGATCGATGTTTACTGGATGATTTTGGACAAGTTTCCAAGAGGCTTTGGGAACCCAACTTAACTTCAGTACTGTGTATCACCCGAAGACTGACAGCCAGACTGAACAAATGAACCAGACCTTGGAGGACATGTTGCGCATGTACGTGATGGACCAACAAAAGTGTTGGGAAGAATTATTGCCACTCGTGGAATTCACTTATAGCAACAGTTACCAAAGCACCATTAATATGGTACCTTTCGAGTTTCTTTACAAGCGACTGTGTCAGACACCTTTGAGTTGGGATCGTATTGAGGATAGGGTCTTGGTGGGACCAGAAGCAATCCAAGAAATGGAAGATAAAATGCAAACAATAAGACAAAGGATTAAAGAAGTGCAGGATCGACATAAGAGTTATGTTGATGCGCACCATGTCGACCATATATATGAGGTTGGTGATCAAGTCTTCTTGTGGGCTAAACTGCATAAGAGTTCGATCAAGTTTGGAAAGGGAGATAAAATCTCTCCTAGGTTCATGGGACCTTTCGAGATTGTGGAGAGGAAGGGGCCCGTGGCCTATTGACTATCCTTGCCTGATTCTTTGAGGCATATGCACAATGTTTTTCATGCATCTGTTTTGAGACATTATGTTAGTGATCCTACACATGTTATTGACATGCGTTCCTTGCAGGTATCGAATGAGGGGCCGCTCATGAGTGAGTCAATCTACATCCTATATCATCACATTCGACAACTACGATGTCAAATAGTAGATCAGGTCAAGGTCTAGTGGGAAAACTATAGCCCACACTCAACGATCTGGGAGGACACGTATGATATGCGTCAACAGTTTCCATTTTTGTTTCATAGATAGACTTATGACACTGTGATACACATTATTTCGGTACTTATATACTGTGAAACTTCGGGATGCATTTTATACCAAGAGGGGGGTGTATGTAACATCCCATTCTTGCATGCATTGAGAAAACTTATTCTTTGAGGACACTTTCTCGCAAGTGATCCAGATTATTATACTTTTGGGCATTTGATTTATAATTATGAGGCGTTATGAATTGATGACATGTTATTTGGCTGCATTGACATAGACAAGTGCTATTGAATCGATTTTCCTGAGTGTCCAGGATTTTGGACTTCGAGGATGCAGAGGCATCGATGGAACCCCTTGGACTTCTGATCGAGTCAGGGAGTGAACTATTGGGGGTTTGATTGTTGTATATTTGACATTTGTGCATCTAATTAGATGATATGATATTGGATATTATATCTAATATGATTAATTTATGATGCAGGCTAACGATAGCTTGTCGACTAGACTCACATGTGGAGTAGAGGGGTCATGCATGACAACCAGAGACATTGAGGGAGAGGTGTGGAAAACAACCCTGCCACATCCTACTAGCACTCCCATTGTGGCTTGAACTGTAGGTTAACGACTACCTAGTTCAGGAAGACCCACGATGTCATGAGTGCTGACTGCGACAATCACTCACGATGATTCTAAGGGGTGTGCAATAAAGCAGGGGAATTATACCTTAGAGGCCCTTAGTCTCCCACAAGATCACCTGGCGGAGTATTGACTCCAGGGGTTTTGACGTCTACCAAGTCATTCAAGAGGTGAGTGGCACCCTTGGAGCACGTGGTGTGTCCCAAATGGCACATCACGCAAGAAAAATGGAAAGAGGTGAGTGGCACCCTTGGAGCACGTGGTGCATCCTAAAGGGCACATTGTGCAAGAAAAATGGAAAGAGCCGAGTGGCACCCTTGGAGCACGTAGTGCATCCTGAAGGGAATGTCACATTGTTAATTACTAAATGAATAAACCTGTATGGCCGTAGGATGAATAACGTGATAGGAAAAATTTAAGACAATTTTCCTAATAAATTGTCGCCAAGCCTCGAAAATTAAAATCTAGGTCTAGGTGAAACTTGTGGTAAAAGAAAAATATGTTGTAAAAATAAAAATGAAATAAATAAATAAAAGTGATAATCATCATTAATCATGTGTCGAGAAGGGGGTGAGTAATTATTTTTATTTATAAAAATATTTTGGGGGATAAAATTTTAAAAAGGGGAATCAATTGTTTGGTCACTTATACTAATTAAAATTTATTAATTAAAAAGGGAAAAGGGGAAAAGTTAATTTTCTACACCTGCCAAATTGAGTTTTAAATAAAAAGGGAAAGAGGGAAATCTAAAATAATTAGGAAACTAGATAAAAGTGGGAAACATAAAAAGAAAGGGGAAACACAAGAAAAAGTAGAAAGTCTAACTTAGTAAGGTATCTAGCATTTAAGAACTTTCTAAATCAAACTCAAGTAGTAATTTAGTAAGGGGGAAAGTCATTAAAACTTGTAAGGGAATATGGGGACACCTAGGAGCAATTCTAGGAATGATTTTAGGTGGGTGAGGGAAATGGGAGTAATTAATTAATTAAGGAAATTTTTTTATGGTGCAATGAAGGGGATGGGAAACACATGTATGTGGAGGATTATTATTGATTTAAATTAATGATAAATAAATTAAAATGGATTTTGAGAAGGTTTTTGACTTAAAAAATCTATATAAAGGAGGGAGGAGGAGGATAATGGATATCTTCTGTTATGCATAACGTTATGCTGCAGAAATTTATACTTGACTGACTTAGCTTGTTGGAGTTGGGATACCCAACTCGATGAGGAGTGGTAGCTTGGCCTTGCGAGGTGATATCGGAGCTAGCTAATTCTATGGTTAGTGTGTGTGGCCCCTCTACGGCTCGGGGGGCTAAGGGGGAAGAAGAGTACCCCTAGCATTGGTTAGGAGGTACCGGTGAAGTCTCATCGGTCGAAAAGCGGGAATTGCATGGAGCACGTAGGACATCAACTCAAAGCGGGTGACTTGGGCTACAATATGCTTCCTTTATTTATGCATGGTAGATTGTTAGTATGATTTAAGCTTTTAGTTATGTATGTTTAATTAGGTAAATAAAGTGATTGTCTTAGCATTCTAGTTGATGACTAAAATTTCCCCCATAACCTTTAGCTCGTTGTTGATTTATTCCCATGGTTGTGATCCCTGCATGTCTTGACCGTCCTATGGTTTTATTGATTTGTGATGATTTGTGATTTATAAATATTTTCCTTCGTCTCGAAGTCATCAATCCACACATGAGCAGTCGGCGAGAAGCCTGATCTACGGTCATCAATTCGGTGTTAATAGACCTCTGGATCTAAATTCCCTACTTTTCTGTGCATGGATGATAAGTGAAGGACGTTCCTGCCAATTGTCTACTCCTATTGATTTCTCCAGGTAGTGTGTGGTCTTGCACCTTGATGTGTTTAATTAACCCTACAAAATTTGATGGATGGTGAAGTTTTCTTTAAACTCTGTGTTTTTCTATTTCGTTTTTTACCTCATTTTTTACCTTGTTTTTATATCTTGATGGACATTTTCCGCGTTTTTATATCTTGTTTTGTTTTCCTGGCAATTTCTACTTCTTCGGATGAACTTCGTTTGACTTGGGGGCGAATTTTTCCCAACGAACTTTTTTTTCATTTCTGGTTAGTTGTTTGGATTGCCAGGTGCTTGATAAAGCTACACACTTTTTGTTCTAGACAACTAGTGTATATTGATTAAGACGAATTTTACTTCTGGGTGTTTTATTTGAATGGTTAATCTCAACACATTAAATTCTTTGAATGTTTTAACCTCAGTGAAATTTTGATTGTTTAAACTCGGCGACTTGTTGTGACACCATATGCGTATTGAACCCACAAAATTGTTGTAACCCATACCAGTTGCGACTGCAACCTTGGCTTTGTTGTGACACCATCTGCGAATGTAACCACGAAATTTTTGTAACCCTTACCATCTACGACTATAACCTTGGCTTTGCTATGACACCATATGCGAATTGAACCCACGAAATTTCCGTAACACCTTACCAATTGCGATTTGTAATCTTGAATATGCTGTGACACCCTTACCTCTACGTTTTTGGCCACCAAAACCGGCAGGGATCTCTGCAATCTTCCCCGTGGAAGCTACGTGTACCTTCTCTGTGATTTTTCCCCATTCCATTTTTAAATGACAGTCAGTGCATAAATTTGATTTAAGACGCATTATTTATTCAATTGTATTTGTTAGAAAAACAGGACCACGGAGCAATAAAATAAAACAAATACAGAAACAAAACATAGAAGACACGCAATACAAGAGAGACACAGATTTACGTGGTTCACCCAGTGTGGGCTACATCCACCAGAGAAATTGCCAGGTCCTTCCTTTATTATTATCCAGCAAATGAAGGGATAAAACCTATAGCAAAACTCACTGTAACTTCCTCTTCTTTCTCTCATAGTCTCCTCTCTCAGAATACAATATTCACCATCAACCATAGCCACAATACATTTCCCTCATAAAAGAGGGTTTCCTTCTAGGGAAAAAAAACCCTAACATAATCTCTACCATTAGATCTGCGACCTTATAATGAATGGTCCAAATTTACAATGAAATTACAATATACTTTTATAAGGCAATTTTTGCATCGGGGGCTTCGCCCCCGAACCCCCGCTTGGCCCCAG
>SNQJ01S0019739.1:138861-153437 GCA_010110895.2 Picea sitchensis
CCCGCGTGGAAGAGTGTACATACTTCTGGGGTGTAAATACTTCATGGGGTATAAACATTGCTGAAAGTAAAAGACCTATAAATCAGGAAGATAGTCAGGCTCCACAACCAACAATATTTTATTTAGATTACCTAGTGACTGATCATCTACACACATTCTGATTTATTTTTTACATCCACTGCGTAATTACACTGTAGTTTTACAGCAATGGTAACTTACAAATACCTTACTCAACAACTTCTTACCTTTTTAGAAAGCCAGATATTGGATTCTATGTTGACTACAATCAATTTAGCATTTGCTAGACGACTAACTAAATGCTTCAACGTTCTTACCCCTAAGTTTTACTTTTACCTAGCAACGTGTCTAGTTGGCATTGTTGGTTTTGGACAACTTCCCTCCATTTTAATTAGTAGTAATAAGTATTTTTATAGGATATCTTTAGCGATGGCATTGACTGTAGTGAATGTCTCTAAATGACATTAATTATGATCAGGCCTATGGCAATTAAATCTGTTTAGACAAGTATGGAGTTAAAAATCATTAAATGAATACGACAATTAATCTCATTAAATGCATATGGCAGTAAATATCATTAAATATCTATGGCAGTAAATCTCATTAAATGCATATGGCAATAAATCTCATTATATGTATATGGCTTTAGTTTCTCACTGAATGTATATGGCTTTAATGGCATTGTGACTTCTTAGCAGATTCTTTTTAATGTTAATAGACAATTGTCATTTTGGTACAGTTATTATAGATAGACAACATGTTGTAATTTAAGGTGTTGACAAGAGTTTCATTGTAGCATTCCACATTGATATAGTTAATGTTGTTATATGATGTCAATTGATAGTAAGATTGTAATTTTTGTATTAATTTAGAATTGACCCAATTAATTTGTAATTAATGATTAAATGAGATTGGTGAGTCTTGATTAAAAGGTAAGTTAAACTTACTGAATTAGAGTGCAATTAATGATAATTTAAATTTGTAATTATCCACATCAGACTAAATGAATGGGTTGGTTTGTTTGTGAAGTTGTGTAACAGCTTGCATTTTCTTGTTGACATCATCCTGCGTCTTGCCGACCCATTGCTTGGGGTGTGGGTGTAGTCTCCTTGCCAGTTATTTCATCCTAGCACGTCAGATTTAGCTAGAGTCCTTGGTGCAGATAGGATCTGTTGTTCCAAGGTTATTGAAGCGTCTATCACTTGGGGATGACTTGATTCCTAATGAGGGGATCATGGCATGCCCTATTAGATAGTGGTGAACAAGAACTTGGTCGGAGTCGGTGTGTTCAGTGAGAGTGTTTTCGAGCGTTGTAAGTTTCTTTTGGTGCATGGGTGGAATGCCTTCATGTGTTTGGTACGCGCGCCTTGAGGTTCTAGCCTTGTTTGTCAAGGTCGTGGTGTCGAGAGGGAGATGTTGTCTCTTAGCTTGTAGGCGTGTCTTGTTTACGTCAGGATGGTAGTCGTTCCCCCTTGTTGTCCTACGCATGTTTCGCCCAGGTTCCCCTGTGCCAGTGAGTGGAGTCATAGTTTCTTGTTTCCTAGATTGCATTCTTGCTTTCGTCTTCAGTGGTGTGGTTAAATTGTTGTCGTCATTGCTTTATTTCCTAAAAACAACAAAAAAAATTGCACTGCTACTTCGCTTGTAGTCATAACGACCGGGGATGTTACACGTCCAGGGTTTAGGGAAGCCCTTCTTGACTGCTAAATTGAATATCTTGTGTATGTGAGGGATAAGGATAGGCCCTCCAATTTTAAAATATTCATCTTGGTAGCCCTCAATGTCCTGATCTTTCCCATTTGCAAGTCGATTAACCATGAACTCTATGTCATCTAAAGAATAAACCGCATCCTTTGTAGGGAAAATAGGAATGGTTTCCATGAAATTAGGGAACTCGTAAATAATTTTAAGGTAGGAATTCCATTCCATTAAGGGAATCATATCAATATGGGTATTTTAATAAATTACAAATGTTAAGATATTAAAAAATGTTAAGAATATTGGAGTGACATGCAATTTTAATTAAATAATTTAATAAATGAAATTTTTATAAATAGACGAGGATTAATAATTGTGGATATTACATAAATAAATTTAAAAAATAGAAAACATTTCAGTAAAAACAATCTAAATTTTAAGAAGAAATAAGTTAAATACGCCATTTTGTTTTTGCAAATTATAGAACTGTTCTGTTAAAAATACATTATTAATACAAGAAAAAAATCACAAATGAACTATTGGATGTTCATCTTGGGAAGTTAACAAAAGTGACCTGGAAATTGAGGCTTTCCAAAGTTGGGAAACCAGGATAATAAATATTAGCAAACATGCCTGCCCCTTTAAGGGAAACCAATCTTATAAAAAGTAGTTATAATATTTGACAATATAATTATTGTCATGAAAACAGAGACTAAACTAGAATGTAAAACCTAAAAATAAAAAATAGCTTGGGAATTAAACAAGATTTCCAGGAACACTTGTAGGGCCCTCTAGAGGGGTTGATTCCACAATGGGGAATCCACCAAAATCATTATCATTTAAAGAGATGGTTTTTTCTAAGCTCACTTCTTTGATTGGTAGTCCTGTGATTTTGGTGGAGGGAGTCATTTGTGAACTCTTCTTTCCAGGTTGAGCCATTGCCAAAAGATTACCTTTGTTCTCTAGTGGATTCAATTTGCTGGGATGGACCTATAAGGGAGGAGAGTGGGCTCTAGGGGAGTGAGGCGAGTTGAAAGAGCTCAAGACGAACACAGCCGATAGACTAAGCAGGGAGTGTGCAAGGAGTTTTTTCATGACCCAATAGCTATTGTGATGCCTAGGGGTGCGTTGAGTGGCCGTGAGAGAGATAGTTAATTCCTCCTCCCAGTCATCTAACATCTTACGAAGATAATGGAATTGTGCGGTCATAACCCTCCTGGTTAACCATGATGGGCGAAGGATTTGTTGTGGATGCACGACCTCCACAACCACATCTTCCCAGGCTGGGGGTAGTGCACCTTCAAGGCATTGGAAAGCATTGAAGCCTTTTGTAAATGAAAATGAGGGTGAGCCACAACTCCTGGCGGATAGCAGGTTCACCACTGACTGCGGTGGCAAGCAGGAGCCGGTCGGGGGGGTCTCCTTTGGCACAATGAACTTTGAGGAGGAGCTTCGCAAACCTGAGTTTGACTTGATGAGGGTCAGAATGAAAATTTTAGTTATTAGAATGGAATATGCCTTGGGAATTCAATTCCCATATCCTCTGCATGTGCACCATATGAGACATCGTACTTTATCTCTGGAAGAGCCAAGCTGGAGTGAGAGGAGAAGTTAAATCCCAATGCCTCGAGGTAAGAAGGGAATTAATGTGCATGTGGGAATGGAGAGGTCTATCCCTAATTTCCATTGAATCACATGTTGGATAGGCTCATGGTGATCACCAGGTGGAGCATGGAGACATCCGCATTTGGGTAAGTTAAATACACCATTACAAATGAGAAAAATTTAAATAAAAAATTACCTTTCTCTTATATTATAAAATAAACAACTTAACAACATCTAAAGATACATACTTCCAAATCCCATTACATATATTAAGGTCCATACCAATGATTTTATCATCAACAATATCAAAATATTGAAGGCGCCATGAAAAATCATGTTGTTCAGGTCAGAGATATTAAAGGTGCCATGGAAGGTGCATATTTTGTGAGGTTGAAAGCCACATATGATATCGATTGTTGGGTGAGAGAAAGAGGCAAAGGAGAAAGACCAAAGACAAAGGTGAATCTAATATGGGTTGTGATATCGCAAAATTTCAAATTTAAAAGTTACTATTATTATTTTTATTCTTTTGTTATCAACACATTATTGATCCTAGTGATCTAACTCAAAACTTATTGTTTTATTTTATTATTTTATTAATAAAATAAAGGAATCACACGTGAAGTGGGACTGTTAGGAGAGAAAATTCATTGATCGAAAGAGAAATACCAAGTGATAGAAAAAATGGGACAAGCAGTGAATATTGGTTGAGTTAACTCAACATAAGTGAGACAAGATCTCGGGTTTTTAGGATCATGTGTAAAAATCAGATTCACATGTGGTTAATGAGATTTTTTTTTTTTTTTACATGTGTTCAATGAGAATGAGGATCGTATAAGTATCAAATACCTAGGAAAATCTTATAAAGAAAAGAAAACAAGAGAATGGGACGCCATTCTGAATCAGATGTGAAATCTGAGAAATATTGACATGACATAGAAATATTCACATAAAGCTTAGAACCCTATGCACTGTAGCAAGTGACTTGGTTGGTTTTGGATCAAGATTTATCTCGGGGGTGACAGAGTGGACATATGTGGCATCTCTAATCTAATGTTGGGAGAAAAAACCCACTTGACATGTGTTTTCCTCTAAATAAATATGAGTTACATAGTTTTCCTCCATTCTATTTTGGATTAAAATATTATTCCTTTAGTATTTTATGGATAATCTATTTTGATTAATTTAGCATAGAGATGTAACTTATGGATATTTTGTTTGTATTTTAATTGTCATTCAATTGGAAGTTTATGGATAAAATATTATTGTTTTCATTGTATCATTCCATTATACAATTGTCATGATAAATATCGAAGGAAAATAATTATATCCATAACTAATGCATAAATTTTACAAAGAATCGTAGAACATAGAGGAAGTTATATATACAATCAAAATGCTAGATTCAAATAAAATAATACTATTTCCATGAAGAAACTCTAGGATATATAAGAGATGAATCTACATAAACAACCATCATGATAAAATGCTAAAGGATAATGTCGTTGTCATGATTAAAAACATGAAAATAAACACAAGGTTAAGAGTATTGATCATTAAAGAACATAACAATAAGTTTAACAATAGAAACATTCAGGTACTTTTGTAACCCTCTTTAAATGAAAAGAGAACAAAATAATAATAATAATATGAGCATGGAAAGTAGAGGATTGAACCACTCGCAACATAAATAGAAAAGAAATAGGGAAATTCAACTATGAAATAAGTTATCAGAACTATAACTGTGTCGAGCCAACTCTATGAGTTACGGGAGTGAAAACCCCTTCAATATACATGAGAAATAGCTCTATCATAAATTAATCTTCAAAAAAAAAATACATAACCCTCATACGCATGAAAAATTCTGGAATACGAAGAAAATTACATTATTGATGTTTAAAAATAGACCAAAATGGGTTCGACACACCTATGATAGGTAACCACCCAAACTGATTTAGAGTAGAGAAAATGGTATTATTCCTTATCTATAGCTAGGGTCTAATATGGAAACCAAATTACCTTTAAATGGTTGAATTCCCTGGATGAGGAGCCATAGCCCACACCTGTCCACAAGTTTTCCAAATCTGAAATTAGAGTGGTATATGGGTAAGATCATTACCACATTCAAAAAGGGAAAACAGTAAAGGTAAAATACTTATGAGTATATTGAAATGGCTGACTTGGGATAAAACCCTATTAATATGGTTGAATATTCTTGCATTAACAAATGAAATATTACAAAAGGAAACCAAAATATTTACTAAATAATGGCAGAGATAGGGTATCAATTTACAAGGATTAGCTCGACCCTGCAATGAACTCCCGCAATGGAATGAAATGACCAACCATAATCAACATTTTTCTTCCTGATGGGTACCCTTGTAAACAACAAGAGACCATCATTATTCAAGAATCCAAAATGAGCACATATTAACAGAGGAATGATACAATGAACAAAATAAGAACAAGACACGCACAACCATTACCAAAATACTCATTGGTGTTTTCCAAACCAAAACTCAGGACAAGGTTATGATAAAAGAAAGGAATGAATTTTATATAGAGTAAAGGAAATATGCATAGGAAAATAAGACTTTTTACAAGCCACCACCATCGACAAATTACACATGGAACTATTAAATAGAATAAGGACAAAAACTCTGAAAATGATTATGCCCAGACTCCCAACCACAAAGAAAATCAGAGCAAAGGAAATAATACATCAAAGGTAGAATCTACGTAGAGTCAATATGCGACATAGAATCCCCATGCATATGGTACAAGAAACAAAAGGACATAGAAACAAAACCCCATTTCCATCTAGCTCGAACCAACAAAAACTCTTGTCTTCCTCTCGAAGATTACTAAACAATGAAGTGAAAGATCGAAAATTGCGCAGGGTGGTCGGGACTTACCCTCCTAGCTCTCGTTCGAAGAAATCACACTTCGAAAATGGAAGGATTTCCATGGAAGGTTAAGGATAGATGTTTATTTATGAATACAGGGTATTTCCAACTCGAAACTAACAACTTCCAACCACTCATGTATTAAACTTCAAAATGTGATTAATTATCCTATATTAAACGTCAAGCATAATTAAAGTTGACCAACAAAGATAATGAAAATATGATTATCGATTTAATCCTTACACTTATGTTTCCATGTTTAGATGGTCAGGACAAGCCATACTTGCAATGATAATAATCAATTGAAATAATATGCCAACATAGGTTAAATAATTTGGATTATTTTCAACACGAAATGAGAGTGGAGATATAATAAATAAATGTACAAAGATATATCAGATATCTAGTAAAATAACAGATATTTATCAGAGATATAACCATAAAAAAAAAGATAAAATAATACAAAAATTCTATTAATGAACGGAATGTACAAAACTGTAAAAATACAGAGCGAAAGACTCGTTAGAATGGTGGTAGTTTATCTCTGAGAAGAGATGTGACAGATACTCACATTTGCAAGAAGATGATTAATACCATGAGTCTCCAAATTCCATTTTAACATAAATAAAATATAAAACACTTACCCCGGAAGATGAAAAACGAACAATTTTGTGGACCCCGTTTTGGGTAGATTGGTGTGTCAACTTCCCAGGGGTGTAACTTTGGCATACAATCTCCATTTGGGGCGTATGATAGCTTGTTGGAAATGTATCGATGAGGATATTAATTTTGGATGACAAATTTGAGTATTTAAATATCAATGAGGTGTTATATTGCGAAAAAACTTCGTTTAGCACCTCAAAATGACCCCAAATGTTTAGGAACCGAAAAACTACTAAAAATAATAAGTTGTCAGAAGAATATTTTGAGCCAATTGGAATAGGTCGGTGGCCACCAATATCTACCTGTATCAATCCTCCCTTCTTAGGAATAATTTGTATCCATTGTGTTGAGTTCCTGGGGGAGAGGGGGAAGCATTTGGTGAATCTGAACATTGGTGAGTTTCTTGCCTTGCCTGAGAAGTTGCGTTTCTTGGCTTATGGAAGGATGTTGAGAAAATAATGTTGGGAGGGTTGGACCTTTGTAACCAGTATGGATACATGAGATGACTGTGTGTATAAGGAATATTTTATCTTTTCTTCAATTTTTTCAACCTTCTTATGTTGGATAGAAGGTGATTAGACTGAGGCTACAGTGGTTGCAGTGTCCTTTTGTTCACCTTTTGAACATATTCTGAGGAAGATGAATTTTATAGTATGAGATACTACCTTGCAACACCTTTTAGGTGGCATAGTAGTTGGAACTACCTCTGGTATCTTGTATAGATGACCCTCCAGAATAATAATGACACTATGGGGTCGAGACTCATAAATAACATGACACTTTCACATATTTCGCTGTACAAAAAGAATTTCACAGACATCTAGCGGGGAAAATTCACATAATACCTCATCCTTGAAGGGTTGGATTCCGTATGACAATCGACACTGATGGCTGACATGGATGTTTCATCCCTGGTAAATCCACCCGATGTTGTATGGTTGCGGGTGTGGTGTTGTCAATAATCCAAACTATTTGACAACCTCTGTTGAGATGAGGTTTGTATGGCTTCCACTATCAAAAATGAAATGCAATAGGGTACCCTTCACCCACATCTGTGAATGGAAGAAGCACTCCCCCTCTTCAGTATCTCCTAGTTATTCTAGTTGAATTGTTATGGTCGTGATAGTAGTAGTGGGGTCTTCATCGATGATTTGTCTTCTCCCATTATTTTCTGAATCAAATTATGAATCTTGATTCATATATTTTTCTTTGATCTCGACCATCAATGATCATTTTGAGCGACATTCATTGGTTTTGTGCTAGTTTATTTTGTGGAAATCACACAAATTTCCAGTTTCCTTCTTCCTCTTCCCATGACCCTTCTTTTCTTGTGGCTTATAATGGTTTTCAGGAGGACGTTTGTTAGGTTCGTATTTATCATAATTTGGTTGTTGCAGATTTGTAGACCCGAAATCACGTTTGTTCCGATGCCTGAAGTTTTACTCGATTTTGACAACATATCGATAGGAAACTCCCACCGATAAGATGTACAAAAAATCCATTTTAGTTTGGATGTACATGTGCAGAGCCCCATGGTATTTCAAAACCAAATGTCACTCATAATATTTGATACCCATGTTGGTGCACAAGGTATGGAAGGTGTTCGTGAAATATGACACTGCTTGGCCCCTCTCTTGACATAGAATGGTCCATCTCATGTACTCATTGCCATAGTTACCGAAAGGGTAATATTGTTCCTTGATTGTATCCACACAAAAAAACCAAAGTGGGTTCGACCCCATATATTCCATACTCATATGTGGAAATATTTTCCCAGTTAGTTTCCCACCTATGTTTGATATGGGGGAGAGCCTTAAGGAGTGAAAAGGTGATCGTTTTCCTATCGAATTTTTTTTGAATAGAGAAGTATCCTTCTAGAAAATTTAACCATTTTTCTAGGGCATCTGCATCTATCTGACCCTCAAATATGAAAATATAAAAATTAACCTGCACATTGAAAGGAGAGGTGCATCCAAAATCATTACTTGATGAAGACATTCATGCTGTTATCGGTAGGTGTTGAAGGATGTGGGAAAAATTCTCCATCATTTCCTCCCTCTGTCACGTGAGAGCTTGCTCAAACAACATATTTACAGAATCTTCTTCTCTGTCATTTTTCTTTTCTTCCGCTATGGAGGGTTTCTTGGGCATACGAGAGTGATTTTCCTCTAGAGAGACAAGCTCGAGACCCAAATTTCTATACTCATACCTCGTCGGGGACATGCACTGAAAAATGATCAAGACCAACCCGCTTTGATACCACTATTCTGGATTATGTTCAACACGAAATGAGAGAGGAGATGTAATAAATAAATGTACATAGATATACCAGATATCCAATAATATAATAGATATTTATCAAATATATAATCATAAACATAGATATACAGTAATACACAATTTTTTATTAATGAGCGAAATGTACAAAAATGTAGAAATACAGAGAGAAAGACTTACTAGAATGGTGAAAACATATCTCTCGGAAGAGATGTGATGGATAATCACATTTTCAAGAAGATGATTATTACAATGAGGCTCAAAAGTCCTTTTTAACATAAATAAAATTCAAAAACCTAACCCTGGAAGATGAAAAACCAACAATTTTGTGGACCCCATTTTGGGTAGTTTGGTGTATCAACTTCCCCGAGGCGTAACTTTGGCATACGATCTCTGTTGGGGGCACATGATAGCTTGTTGGAAATGTGCCGAGATGAAGATTCATTATGGGGGCTCAATCAAAGCCTTCAACTATCATTGAGGTGTCTTATCGCAAAAAAACTTTGTTTAGGCCCTCAAAATGGCCCTTCAAGTTTAGGAACCGAAAACAACTAAAAATAGTAAATTTCTAGAAGACTGTTTTGAGCTAGTTGGAATAGGTTGATGGCCAATGATATCCACCTGGATCATTAAATTAAAGAAAGGTCGCGACAAGGGTCTCCTGTAGGGTGATCAACGAGGATTTTAATACAAAATTCATACATGGGAATTGTAATCTAGAATTATAATCCTACCAAAAGAACTATAACATAGATTCAAATTGTGTCATGAAGACTATAATGTAGGTCATGCAAGTATAGTTTCACTTGGAACTATTAAAGGTAAAATCTTAAAAGGTAAGATATGCCTTATAATGAGATTTAGATAATTGAGTAATGTTCCTTATTTAGTTGAAGATAAAATATTGTGTTATAAAAAACAAATTAGGTATGTGACATAATGGTATCAGATCTTTAGGAACTGCCCTTTCCCTTATGAGATCGACTAACAAGACTAATTTACTATTGTTATATTTTCTTATTACCTTTAGGAAGAACATTTGATTGAAGGAAAGATGAAAAAAGTACCTATTCTACCTGAAGAAGGGTCACATTAAAATGAACCAAAAAATCCCGAACAAGGAAATATTGGCGAGGGAAATATATGGGTAAATTTAATTGAAAGAAAGGATAATAGACAATTTGAATTAATTCAGACTATACAAGGTCTAGGGGGATAATTCAAAATTTTCAAGGCAGATAATGAATGAATTGTAAAGACACAAGAAGAAATTAATGTGATATTGTTAGAAAAATTGTGTAATTAGAACTCTCACAAGCATAAAGGTCAATTTTCTAGTAATTCTAAAACTGATCTACACAAGAAGAAGTATTGTAAATTTAAAGATACTGAGCCAACAATAGAATTGGTTTTTAACGAAAGTGAGGAAAATTCCAAACTGGAACAAAGAACCAAAAATAAACATAAGCATCATGAGGAAATTATGGGAGAATTTAAAAAGATAAATCCTCCAATATTTAATAGTGACATTGAGACTAGAGAAGAGGCCTAAGCTTGGCTTTCTGGTATGCAAAAATACTTTCATATATATAATTATTCAAGTGAACTTAAAGAAAGAATGGATATCTATAATCTGATTGAGAAGGAAGATATTTGATGGCAAGATATAAAAGGGTAAAAAATATTAAGGAACGTAAAATCACTTGGAAAAAATTTAAGAGATATTTTAAGAAACAATATATATCATAGAAATATTATGAAGGTAAGGCCAACAATTTTTATGAACTGAAATTGGGGAATTTAACCATGAAATACTTTTGGAGAAAATTTATAAGATTATTGCGCTATGTGCCATATATTGTATATGAAAAAACAAAGATACAATGCTTCTTGAGTTGCCTAGATTCCTTATATAAAGATAGGATTGAATTTAACAATCCTAAGACTTTAGAAGAAACTATGCGTAAAGCTAAACTATGTTTTGAACAATATAAAACCAGAAATGAAAATACTAAAAACTAGAAGGGAAAGAAAGTTGAAAGGTTTGATCCATGAAGAAAGGAAGAAATGTTTTTCAATAAGAACATTGTAAAAGGGTTTCAAGGAAATAACCAAAGAAATAATAATCCTTATAACCCATCTGATAATACAAATGCAAAACCAACAAATTTTTATAACAAAGAAGCTACCCAAAAAGAACCAGTAAAGTGTTGGGAGTGTGGTGAACCACATAATTTAAAATATTGTCCTCATAGAAAGAAAAACAACAACAATATACATGCAGTTCAAGAAGCTACTACAGTTGGTGAAATAGAAAGGAGTACCCTAACGATTAGCACAAACTTGGAGAACATACAAGCATATCATCAAGATTCCATGGTGGAAGTAGAAGGTATTTGAATGACCAACCAATTTCCATTTTGATTGATCCAGGTGCTAGTCTAAGTTATGTTTCACCTAAGATAGTAGAAGTTTGTAAACTACAAAAATAAAAAATTGAAAAATCATGGCTAGTACAGCTTGCTACATGAACAAAAAGGAAAGTTACAAACCTTGTTAAAGGCTGTGAAATTTGTATGAATGGATTTAAAACTCATTCATATTTGAATGTTTTGTAACTAGGATCATATGATATATTAATCAGTATGGAGTGGTTAGAAAAATATAAGGTAATTATAAACTACTACGATAAAACATTTACTTATATGTAGATGACAACAGTAACATTATTGATATTAAAGGAATAACAAGAACCATTAGTATTATGAATATATTATTCTTGTAGATTAACAAATGTGTTCGTAAGGGATGCAAATTATTTTTTGTTCATGTAATAGATAATGAAAAAGAAGAAAGTAAAAATGATATAGTAAATTTCCCTATATTGCAAGAATTTCAAGACCTATTTCAAGAAATTCTTGGATTAACTCCTAAGAGAGATATATAATTCTCTATAAACTTACCAGATTCAAAGGAACCATATCATATGAATATCTTAGAGCTCAATGAACTAAAATATCAACTTCAAGAGTTATTAGACAAAAAATATATTCGACCAAGTGTATCTCCCCGTGGAGCACCAATACTATTTGTTAGGAAGAAGGATGGAACCTTACGACTATGTATAGACTATAAATAACTTAATAAAATGAAAATTAAAAAAAGATATCCTTTAACCCGCATTGATGATATATTCGATCAAGTACGTGGGGCAACAATATTTTCAAAAATTGATTTACAAGAAGGACATCATCAAGTAAGAATTAAAGATGAAGAAATATGCAAAATTATGTTTAGAATGAGTTATGGGAATTACGAGTTTGTAGTGATACACTTTGGTTTAACAAATGCCCTAGCCTTATTCACGTGTCTAATGAATAGTATCCTAAGTAAATACTTAGATAAATTTGTAATTGTTTGTATCGATGATATACTAATCTATTCAAAGAATGAACATGAGCATGAAGAACAATTAAGAATAGTTCTACAAATATTGAGAGAAGAGAAGTTATATGCTAAACTTAGTAAATGTGATTTTTATAAGGATAAAATTCAATATTTAGGACATGTAGTTTCTAAAAAACGAATAGTTGTTGACCTTGAGAAAATAAAATCCATTATGGACTGGCCAATTCCAAAATATGTTTTGAACATCAAATCATTTATGGGTATAACAGGCTATTACGATAAGTTGATTGAAGGGTTTTCAAATATTTCCCATCCTATAACATCCCTACAAAAGAAAGGAACACAATTTTTATGGTTTGAAAAATGCCAAGAAAGTTTTGAAAAACTAAAACATCTCCTAACAACAACTCCTATACTAAAAATAACAAATCCATACAAGGAATTCGTTGTATGGACATATGAATGCATTGAAGGGATGGGAGGAGTATTAATGCAGGATAATCACATAATTGTTTATGAATATAGAAATCTTAAGGAACATGAAAGACATCATGTAACACGATTTATAATTATCTGCGATAATACAAGCACTAAATATGTGCCGACACTATTTGATAGGAAAAAAATTCCTATTGATGTCACATAATATTGCTTTAAAATACCTATTTGATAAAAAAAATATCAACACTTGAATGGAAAGATGGTTAGCCTTCTTGAGGGAGTACGATTTTGAAATAAGACATATCAAGGGAAAATAAAATAAGATAGCAGATGCCTTTAGCACGCATGCAAATCTGATTTATACAATTATAAGAAGTAATTATGAAACTGATTTGGAGGAAAAAGTCAAGATTGCGGCTGAAAATGATATATAATATCAAAGTATTAAATCTAAATTAGTAGAAAATCAAGATGAAATGGAAAAATCAGACTTCAGACTATCCAAAAATGGATTGTTGATGTATAAAAATAGGTTGTGTATACCTGAAGTAGAAGAAATTAAATTACTAATGCTACATGAATTGGATAAAAAACCATAGTCTCGACATCGTGGCTATCGGAAAATAATTATTATGTTAAGAAAGGAATTTTATTGGCCTTACATGAAAGGAGAAATTTTTGAATATTTAGTGAAGTGCATATAACGTCAACAAGTTAAATTTGAACATTGACATTTAGATGGATTATTACAACCTTTACTCGTACCTCAATGGAAATGGGAAATTATAAGTATGGACTTTATAACAGATTTTCCTAAAAGTAGTAAACAAAATGATTATAGAATGGTTGTTGTTGATAAATTAAGTAAAAGAACACACTTCATACCAGTTAAATCCACTTATAAAGATATTAACATAACAAATATATTTATGAAGGAAATATTCCAACTACAAGGAATTCTTAAAAATGTAATCTTAGATAGAGACACGAAATTTACTGGAAACTTTTGGAAAACCTGTTTAAAGGATTAGATACACAACTAAAATTTAGCACTGCTTACCGTCCTCAGACATATGGGAATATTGAAAGGACTAATCAAATAGTAGAGGATATGATCAGAATGTATGTTACGAGAATACCAAACAATTGGGAAGAATATATACATTTGGTTGAATTTGCATATAATAATCATTACCAATATTCAACTAAACTTAATCCTTTCGAAATTCTTTATGGCAGAAAATGTAACACCCCTATTTCCTGGAGTAATCATGTCAATAGATTAATGATAGGACCTGAAATGTTAAAGGAAATGGAACTACCAGTAAAACATGTACAACATAATTTGAAAGAAGCTCAAGATAGCCAGAAGATTTATGTAGATTCCAAAAGAACTCCAAGAGAGTTCAATATTGGAGACAATATTTATCTAAGAGTAAGGCCTAAAAGAAGTTCTTTAAGACTGGGTAGGTATACTAAATTATCTTCTAGATATTGTGGTCCCTTTGAAGTGTTTTCCCAAATAGAATCTGTAGCCTATCATATTGCACTTCGAGGCAT
>SNQJ01S0019739.1:153490-209302 GCA_010110895.2 Picea sitchensis
GTTATGGATTGGAATATGATACAATTGGAACCCAAGGGAAAGTTCCCAATAGATTCAGATCGTATTCTCGACAGGAGGGATATTACACTCCGGAATCGATCCATCAGACAGGTAAAGGTGCAGTGGAGGCACCTTAGTACCGAAGAGGCTACATGGGAAATGGAAGATAATATTAAGAAAACATATCCATTTCAGTTCCAGAATGATTCAAATCATGATTAGACAACACTGAGGACAATGTTAAGTTCTAAGGGGGAGTGGATGTGATACCCCAAAATTTTGAATTTAAAACTTATTATTATTATTTTTATTCTTTTGTTATCATCGCATTATTGATCCTAGTGATCTAACTAATTTTTTTTTGTTTATTTTATTATTTATTAATAATAATAAAAAGAAAGCACACGTGAAGTGGGACTATTAGAAGAGAAAATTTGTTGATCCAAAGAGAACTACAAAGTAACAACAAAAGGGGGACAAGTGGTGAATATTGGTTGAGTTAACTAAAAATAAGTGAGACAAGATCTCAGGTTTTTAGGAACATGTGTAAAAATCAGATTGATGGGTGGTCAATGAGAAAAAATCAATTTTACAGGTTGTCAATGAGAAGGAGGCTCATACAAGTGTCAAATACCTAGGAAAATCTTATAAAGAAAAGAAAGAAAGAGAATGAGACGTCATTCTGAATCAAAAGTGAAATAAAAGAAATATTGACATATTACTTAAATATTCACATAAATCTTAGAACCCTATGCACTGCAACAAGTCACTTGGTTGGTTTAAGATCAAGATTTGGCTCGGGGGTGGAAGAGTGGGCATATATGGAAGCTCTTATATAAGGTTGGGAGGAACAACCCACTTGATGTCTGTTTTCCCCTAAATAAATCTTTGTTACATGTTTTTCTTCCATTATGTTCTGGATTAAAATATTGTTCCTTTAGTATTCTATGGATAAATTATTTTGATTTATTTAGCGAAGATATGTAACTTATGGATATTTTGTTTCTATTTAAATTATCATTAAATTGGAAGTTTATGGATAAAATATTATTGTTTTCATTGTATCATCCCATTATACAATTGTCACAATAAATACGAGAGGAAAATGATTATATACATAACTAATGTAGAAAGTGTAAACAAAATCATAGAACAAAGAGGAAGTTATGTATACAATCAATAGGCTAGATGAAAAGACGGTAATACTATTGTCATGAATTCATTCTAGGATATATACAGAGAGGAATCTACATATACAACCATCATGCTAAAATTCTAAACGATAATGTTGTTCCCATGATTAAAACCTTTAAAATAAACAGAAGGTTAAACACATTGATCATTAAAGAACATAACAATAAGTTTAACAATAGAAACAATTGGGTAACTCTATAACCCTCTTTAAACAAAAAGAGAACAGACAAATAATAATAATAATATGAGCATGGAAAGCAAAGGCTCGAACCACTCACAACATAAACATAAAAGAAACACATAAATTTCATTATGAAATAAGTTAACAGAACTACAATTGTGCTGACTCGAGTCTGTGAGTTATGATAGTGAAAACCCCTTCAATATACATGATAAATAACTCTATCATAAATTAAACTTCAACAAAAAATTACATAATCCTCATATGCATGAAAACTTCTGGAATGCATAACAAATTACATTCTTGATTTTTAAAAATATACCAAAATTGGTTCGACAGATCTATGATAGGTAACCACCCAAACTAATTTATAGAAGAGACATTGGTATTCATTCCTCATCCATAGATAGGGTCCAATATGGAAGAAAAATTACCTTTCAATGGTTGGATTCCCTATCTGAGGAGCCATAGCACACACATGTACGCAAGTCTTCCAAACACGAAATTAAAGTGGTATTTGGGTAAGATTAGTATCCTATTCAAAAGGGGAAAACTATAAAAGTAAAGAATAATTACAAGAATTTGGAAATGGTTGACTCGGGATAGAAACCCTATTAATATGGTTGAATATGCCTGCATTAACAAACGAAATATTACAGAAGGGAGCCAAAATATTTACTAAATAATGGTAGAGAAGGGTATGAATTTACCAGGAGAGGCTCAAGCCTGCAACGAACTCCCGCAGTGGAATGAAATGACCAACCAGAATCTAGATGTTTTCTTTTCGATGGGTACCCTCGTAAACAAATTTTGGCACAGGGGAAGACCCATGGTTCAACACTACAAAAACACACCAAAAAAACTCTAACTACTGTCCCTTTCAGAAACACCTATGAAGCAAATGAAGTCTCACCTGAGGTAGAGGAAGGGGTGGTTGCAGGACTCAAGTGTCTGCAACCTTATTTGGGAAACAGATATGTGATTGTACTACTTAATAAATCACTTAGCACTGCCAGTTCCTCAATATACAGTCAATAACCACTTCTCTTATAAGATAGAACTTCGCATCATTAACACTGATCTAATATATTTAAGAACTTATCATAAGAAAATAGGTTAGATCTAGTAGATCAAGAACTAAGCATATTCATGTATATTAGATCTATAATTCTACCTATCAGTAGCACTAAGAATAAGCAGATCTATCTTCAGCGTATCAGAGCACTTAGCATATAACATATGAAAACATCAAGACAAAGAACAAAGAATATAACACAGTGTTTACGTGGTTCAACCCCACCCTGGGGCTAGGTCCACCAACTCTTCTTCTTTATTGTCTTCGGCCAATCGGTTACAAGCACAGAGCCTAAAAACCCTTACTCCACAGAAGACATAAGATTTGCGTAGCTCGCTAGATCCCTCTTCCTTGCGTTACAGCACTAAGACTCCTATCATATCACACAAGGACTTGCACTCACCTCTACAAGTCTTACACAGAATGCACAAAGCCTTGATCACACAGATCCAACTCTTGCCACTTAGTCCACATCACATAGATGTATTATCCACTACTTATTTATATGGCCTAGACATCTATATATACATACAAAATAGGCCTAAACATGGGTAAACCCATGGGCCAACATTCCATTCTCGTTACATATTCCCAAAAACCCAAAAAGAGGCCCAAAAGAGGGTCAAGATCCCATGGTCTCCGCTTCGTCTTGCGCTCCTCCTTCGATAGGTCGTCGAAGTTCCAAAATAGGTCATCATGACCAAGAAATTCCCAAAACTTGGTCAAGGCCCAACAGGCTTCCAACACTCACCTGTGACTCATCCCGAGTCACTCTGGTCTGAGCAATTCTGCCTCGACTTCCTCAAGTTTGGATCGAGCTGCTTCAACTTCCTTCTTTGTTGTGGCCTCTTTTTCAGTGAACTCCTAGATCACTACGTTGTTCACTGGTCCTTCTAGGCGTTGTTCTGTTGTGATGATGAGATGTTCTAGCTCTGTTCCTTGGCTCTTGACCTCTCTAAACAACAGACATGCCTTATCTTACGCAGGTTGAAGTCGTTTCGAGACTTCCATCACTTTTCTTTGAAACATATGGATCTGCTGTTGAGTTGTACATTGTTCGTGAGACCTCTTCATTTTGTCTACAACTGACAGGGCCTTCAGCTGTGCCTGTAGTGTATTTGCATGCTTCTTTGCTTCTTGGAGTTGCGACTCCAATGCCTGTAAATCAAGATTCTCAATGAGGTTTTTATATATTTGAGCACTCTGGTTACTCAGTTTCTTGCACTCCAAGGCAAGAGCTCTTAATATGTCAACTACATTGTGGGCAGTGGCTTCCCTTAGGTCTCATACATATTGTGGGGTCTCGAGGAAAGTGCAGAGCTCCAAGTCTGCTATGCGCTACTGGAGCTTCTGGATTAGGTCTTCGAGTTGTGCCACGTGCTTTGGAACTCGTTCTTGGGCCTTTACTTCAATGATTGTCACAGAGCGAAGTGATTTGTGGACCATCTCCTGTACTTTGAGTTTCTCTATGAGAAACTGTTCCTTTTCTTTATGCAGTTGGGATTTTTCTTCATCGAACCTCTCTTGTAGAGTAAGCTTCTTATGTTTGACAGTACTGCGCTGCTCTAGAAGGTATTCCTGTGCTTGCACCAAAGCCTGGATGGCTTGCGCTGTCTCCTCTTGTGCTTTTCGAAGGAGATCTTCGACTATATCAGCGATCCGGTGGAGTTGATATGGCTCATATCCTATTTCTAGTGTTCCTGCTAATAGAGGCACAGTAGAGACTGTGCGACTCGACTGTAGTTCCTGTTGCACTTCTTGAAGTTCAACCTTGATCCGACTAAACACCTCCTCCTGCTTAGCTTCTTGCTTCTCTGGTGAAAAATCATTAAGTGTTGCGACGATGAAGTCGAAGTCGTCTGAAGTGAGGGTGGTTTCAAACTTAGTTCTGGTTTCTTTCAATTTCTTCCTTGAGGAAGGTTTCGGAGGGGAAACCTTCCTTTTCTTCGAGGGTTACTCCTTGTCTCTAGGAAATGTAACCTCGCCTTTCTTCTGTTCGACTTCTACACCATCTATCTCTTTGTCATATCCTCCTTTCTCTGCTGAGATGGAAGCAATCTTCAGGGATGCACTGTCTAAATCGTGGACCTCTTTGATCTTATTTGTCTTGCTAGGTCTAGGTATATCCATTGCAGTTTCTAGACTATCAACATCAGATATCTCCATAGGGTTCGCTGGAACAAGGAGGTCCACTGACCATTCCTTGGTAATCTCTTCCAAGTCATCCTCCGTCAACTTGTAGTATGATTGCAGTTGTTGTTTATGCTCATCAATGCACACTGTGATATAGATGAAATGATGGCCTGCGCTGAATTTCATCAATGGACTAAACCTATGGAGTGTGTTCGGGGTTATACAAGGCTCATACTAGATAGCGGTCTTTAGTTGGTTGTAATAAGTGTGGAAGATGACATTTTATTTTCACTTCTTGTTCATGTCGCTGGAGTACCACAACATACTGAAATTCGTGGCTAGTGGTTCAAAGGGATCGATGTCTTGGAAGGTTGCACCTTCCGGCATCTCCCATGTGATGAAGGCGATTAAGATGAGAAGGCAACTGAAGTGGAACTCATATCCTTAGTCTTGCGCTTCCTTGCAGTCCAGTTTTAACTGGTTCACCAAGTACTTCACCCAATTCATGTGTAGGCCCTCTACGCACTTCCCTCCGAGGTCGACTACAAATTTGGTTACTTGGGTGGGTCGGTTTTTGTGAACTAATTTCCCTACGATTAGTTGATAGGCTAGGCACACTATGCCACTCTGGATAGAGACTACCTTGTAGCCTCGTGTTCCCTTCTCTACATCTCCATAACTATCCTTTATCCTCTGGGTAAGAGTGTGATCCGTGGTCTTTCCAGGGTAGAAATCCTATGGGTCGGGGCCTTGCATGCTTAGCCCTGTGATCCGATTGATCAATGTCGGATCAACTTTGATGCAACAGGTCAACCACAAATAACCTCCATGATAGAAAGACAACAGTAATATGACACTTGTGTTCACCTCCTAGTGTTGCCCGAAGTGCAGAATCTTCATAACATTCAGTAGGGTGGACTGCACGAGGTTTTGGGTCCATGACTGAGGGGTAATCTTTGATTTATTTCCTTTGTCTCTTGTCAAATACTTATGTGGGGCGAGCATGCTGTAAAACTTCCTATCGCTGAGGTTTAAGTTGCTAAACTTCAACGCTGCGAGCTTATCTTGGTCAACACAAACTGCGCGCACCTCTTTTGGAAGGTATGCAATGACCAACGTGTATTCAAAGTCTCTAGGCACACTGTCTTGGTTTATTGCATCGCTTAGAGGTGGTAGATAGGCAGGTAGGATGCTCAGAATCAACTTAGCATTCGCTAATTCATCTTTGTGCTTAGTTCGCCCTTCACGTGATGGTCCAACTCCGTGAGTAGTGGATGGAGAGGCCGACAGTCCTTTTGTCGAGGATGCTTGTATACCTATAGACACTCCTCTTTCTGACATGACTCTCTCAGTCATCAAGTCGAGGAGAACTTTTGTCACTAATTCTTCAATTCTGGTGAGCTTTTCGAACATACGCGCTCGAGATTAAAATTATCGAGGTCATGATGGACTTAGACACTACACTGGAATAATATCAAGGGTGCAATGATCACTGTATGCAATTCATTTAGTCTGTGGGCTTCAAATTCTCAGTTAGCAAAAGTGTTCTCTGTGCATGGCATGAAGGGATAAGTAGGAAACTCGACAATGGTTATAAGCCCCTATTAACTCTTTTTCGATCCATTATGGTGTGGTCCAATGGTCTGATGATGAACCTTTATTGATTTTTTGTCTTTTCGCAGCAGAATTCGAACGGATATATCGACCCCAACGAATATATTGCTTCGCCATGGTGAAGTGCCATGTGTCGTTGTTCTGATATCTCGACAAAGCTTCAATTCTGCAAATTTTCTCTCTACAAAGTTACCTCTGGAATCTTCTATAACTTATCTCTCTTCTTACTTTGTTTCCTCGCCTTCTTTCCAGTGAGCTTCATCTCAGTAGTTATTTTTCCATTATGATTCTTGTCTTCTTTTCACATAGTTACTACGCGTTGTTGAGATTCTTTCCTAGGATTAAGGGGTAATACATTTTATTTGTCTGGGATAGGTACTTCAGTCTTTTGGGAGTCTTCTTATGTTCCTATAGCTTCGACATCAAGGTCACTAGTGTCAAATAGCTTCGATCTGTTCTCGTGTTCTTCAATCAATTTTGCGATCTTTCTAGTCATGAAAACTTTTAACTCTTGCTTCTTCTGTTCCAAAAATTCTTCTTCTTCTTTTCATCTGGCTTGATATCTGTCAATCCAAGGTTTTCCTATTAACATGGTAAACGAGGCATGGTTCTCAATAAATTGAATAATCTCAAAATCTTCTTCCATCAAAGTTCCATTCATAGTCATAGATATATGACAGAGCCTCCCACACAGGTTTACCAGTTTTCCTCTAAATAGTCCTATTCATCCTAGTGAAGGGATCATAGAAGGCCTTCCTATAGCTTCCCAAGTTCTTTCTGTCATGATATTCACTTGTGTTTCATCATCTAGAACACAGTCAATGTCGAAGTCCTCTATTCTTTCTTCAATGCATTCTTTGTCTTTCAAGATCTCTGATAGTCTAACATGTCGATGGTCATCCAAGGTTTCTTTCATCTGTAGTAATACCTTCTCTAATTCTTTCTGGGGTTCTGTTGTAGCCTTAGTTTCTGGATCTGGCTTAGAGTTTTCTTGTATTATGTTCATACTTTCAAGATTAGCAATCATTCTAGGGAAATCCAACACTTCATGGTCCATAGCCTTACAACAAAGACAACTAGGTCTTCTTCCACGAAATTCCTTACCAAGATGTCCTGGTCTTTTGCAACTATAATAGAGGGTTAATCCTCTCTTTCTTTTAAACGATCCTGCATCCACTTATTAGTCCAAACATTCTTTTTATGCATAGGTATAACATATCTTTCATTATTCTTATCAGATTTATTCATATCAAACCTTCTTTCATCTATTAGTTCCCTAGTTTTCAGGCTAGGACACATCCTATCAATCATACCTAGATCCATACTCTAGAAACAAAAATTTCAACTTATCTTAATTCTACAGAGCACAAAGCTTCTAGATCTAATTTTTTTTAACTATTCTTACCTTTATTAGAGAACAGAGCTTGCAGATCTTACCTCTTTTAATCATAAATTCTTTCTTTTACCTTTCTTAGAGTGCCAAGCATTCATATATCGCTTCTTTCCTTTAGATCTGATCTTCTTTGTTTAGATCAGGTTTCTTTCTTTCAAATCTGACCTTCTTTCTTTAGCACACAACTTTATAAGTCAAGTAGAATAATGCGCGCTAGGGAAACAAATCTACGCACAGAGATTTCACAGTTTCATGATAGATATTTGTGCAAAGCTTCTTCTTTCTGAGTTCCCAACAATCACAGTTTCAAGTCCCGACAATGGAACCATTTGTTGGCACATGGGCAGACCCAGGGTTCAACGCTACAACAGTGCACCAACAAAACCCTAACTACCCGCCCTTTAGGCAACACCTGCGAAGCAGATGAAGTCTCACCCTAGGTAGAGGCAAGGGTGGTTGCAGGACTCAAGTGTCTGCAACCTTAGTTGGGACACATATCTATGATTGTACTACTTAATAAAGCACTTAGCACCTTCAGTTCCTCAATATACAGTCAGTAACCACTTCGATTATAAGATAGAACTTCACAACATTAACGTTGATCTAATGTATTTAAGCACTTATCATAAGTAAATAGGTCAAATTTGGTAGATCAAGCACAGAGCATATTCATGTATATCAAATCTATCATTCTACCTATCAGTAGCACTAAGCATAAGCAGATCTATCTTCAACATATCAGAGAACTTAGCATATAACATATGAACACATCAAGACAAAGAACATAACACGGTGTTTACGTGGTTCACCCCCACCCTGAGGCTATGTCCACCAACTCTTCTTATTTATTGTCTCCGGTCAATCAGTTACAAGCACAAAGCCTCAAAACCCTTACTTCATATAGGGAAGAAGATCTGCGCAGCTCGCTAGATCTCTCTTCTTTGCGTTACAACACTAAGCCTCCTATCATATCGTACAGGGACTTGCACTCAGCTCTACAAGTCTTACACAGAATGCACAAAGCCTTGATCACACAGATCCATCTGTTGGCACTTAGCCTACATCACATATATATATCATCCACTACTTCTCTATATGGCCTAGACATCTATATATACATACAAAATAGGCCTAAACATGGGTAAACCCATAGGCCGACATCCCATTCCTGTTACATATTCCAAAAAACCCAAAAAGAGGCCCAAAAGGGGGCCGAGATCTCGTGGTCTCCACTTCGTCTTGCGCTCCTCCTTCGACAGGCTGCCGAAGTTCCAAAATAGGTCATCATGACCAAGAAATTCCCAAAACATGGTCAAGGGCCAACAACAACAAGGGCGCATCATTAGTCAAGAATCTAAAATGAATCCATCTTGACAAAGGAATAATACAGTGAACAATATAAGACCAAGACACGCACAACTATTACTAGAATATTGATTAATGTTGTCCAAACCAAAACTTAGGACAAGGTTATGATAACAACAACGACTGAATTTTATACAGAGTAAAGGAAATACGTGGAGGATAATAGGAATTTTGACAAACCACCACCATTGACATAGTACAAATGGAACCATTAAACAGAATAAGGACAAAAACTGTAAATAAGATTATGCTCAGACTCCCAGCGACATAGCATGAGGGAACCAAGGAAATAATGCATCAAAGTTAGAATTTACGCAGAGTCAATATGCGACATAGGAACCCCATGCATCTAGTAGATGAAGCTAAAGGACAAAGAAATGAAACATGAGTTCCATCTATCTCAAACCAGTAGGAATGCTCATCTTCCTCTCAAAGATTACTAAACAATGAAGGGAAAGATAGAAAATATCGCGGGGTGGTCAGGACTTACCCTCCGAGATCTCGTTCCAAGAAATCACACTTGGCACACAAAAGGACTGCCACAGAAGGTTAAGGACAAATGTTTATTTATTAATCTAGGGTACATCAAACCCGAAATTAACGACTTCCAACCACTCCTATATTAATCTTCAAAACATGTTTAACGCTCCTATATTAAACGTCAATCGTATTTAACGTTGACCAACAAACATAATGACAATATGATTATCGTTTTAATCTTGACACTTATGTTTCCATGTTTAGATAGTTAGGACAAACCACCATTACTTGCAACTATAATAATCAATTGAAAAGCAAGGTCATGATAGGGTCTCGCTTAGGGTGACCAACGAAGATTGTAATACAAAATTCATACATGGGAATTGTAATTTAGAATTATAATCCTACCACAAGAACTATAACATAGATTCAAATTATGTCATGAAGACTATAATGTAGGTCATACAAGTATAATTGCACTTAGAACTATTAAAGATAAAAAATTCAAAGGTAAGAGATGTCTTATTAATGAGATTTAGATAATTAAGTAGTGTTCCTCATTTAGTTGAAGATAAATATTGTGATATAAAAAAAAATAAAAAATTGATATGTGATAGGGGAAAAGTTATAGAGATAAGCAACTCCTATTGCATTTGAACTAGAACTAGAATGGGTCCTACAATCCAAGATTAATAACAAATAGATGTGTTATGTTTATGCTGTGCTATGTTTACAGAGTGGGTGAAATATAAATTCGATGATTTCATGTTGGATATCCATAGCCAACTGACATCAATTGGAAAGGGGTGCGAGAAAGATGGTAACTCCTCTTCTCCCGGATCGATTACAACATTTTACAATTTCTAGATATGCGAGGATCTTATTTATGCATCTACTATAATTTCTTCCCACGAAAACCTACACCTACATGCAGCTGAACAAATGTAATAAGTGTATCAAGAGGTGAATACAGGCTCTAGATAACTTTAGCTTCAGACATTGACACTAGTGGTGGAAATGGTAATAGTGTCATTGATTGCAGGGTGGTGAAGCGGTGAATAAGTAGGCATGTCAAAATGCTTACCTACGACCTGGACTAGTCTTGGGTTGGGTGTCTTGTGCGATGATGACCTCAACTTTTGAACCTACGACCTGAGCTTTCCCTTTGCTTAAGGAAGTGCATGTCAAACATTTATTATTTGACATTATAGGTTAATGAAGTTCCCATAGTCGACGACGGATTGAATCAATTTCGAAAAGCATATTAGTAGCAGTAACATTAAGTATAAGCCTAGAAAATATCAACCCCATAGAGTATTAATTATGTAATCAATTTAAATTCTGTATTAATTATGTAATCAATTTAAATTCTTGAAAGATTTGCAATTCACATTAATTATAAAACATACAAAACAAAATAGGGGCATATCAATTCATATCTATTGGAATTTGCAATTCACATCTAGCCTTAATTACAATTCAGAACAATTCATTACAGAATTTTTGTATTGACACTTAATTATTACAATTCGCAACAATTCATTACAGAATTTCTGTATCAATACATAATTCATTACAATTCGCAACAATTCATTACAGAAATTTTGAAAACATTACATTACAATTCACAACAATTTCTGATATAAAGAATTGTTTTCTGTATTGAATTTCGTATCAATTGGAATTGGCAATTCACATATAGCCTTAACATTTAAAGAACCCTAGATCTAAGATAATGAAAATAGATTGAGAATGACAAAAAAATCAAAGGGTCTCCCTGCAAAGCCACCAAATGCACAGAGCCCGAAGGGAGATGTGAGTAGTTAAAAATGCACAGGCTCTCCATCCATAATGCAGGGTGGCATTTGAAACGCAGGCGAAACCTGGCATGAAATTGAAAACCCCAAACCGAATCGTGGGTAGAGGAAGCGGAATCGTGGTCACACCTGTCTGATTTAAGTATAATCAATTTTTAATCACTTAACGTGACGAAGAATATGCCAGCATCTTGAATTCCTGATCATCAGATTAAATTTAGTAATTAAAACCATGATTAATAATGCAAGTCTGATAGGGGGACGCCTATCGGCCTAAAAATTTAGTAATTAAAAGCATGATTAATCGTGCAAGTCTGATAGGGGGACGCCTATAGGCGTAAATATTTCCTTTATTTCATAGAAAAAAACATTATTTTATGAAATAATTAAATACCGAATACAGGACTCGTATTGTTTTATCAACTGCTACTCAGCTTAATATAGATATAGATATTTTCGTCTTCGATCTCTCACATTCAACCGGGGGGATTGGCCAGCCAGGGATTCCGCCAAGACTCTGAGGAAAACCTCCTTTGCTCGGAATTTAGAAGATGTTGTGAAGATTGGGGGTGTTTTCGGCTTACCATTCATGTAATCCCAGACCCACCGGATGTGATTAAGATACCTAGAGAGATCACGGAGAAAGGTATCCCCGCTTCTCATGGGCAATTCCATCAAAGGAGAATCTACGACTCCCTTTTACGACAAAAATGGCATAGGGGCTCCATTTGAAGCCATAAACGAGTTCATTCAAGGAAAACGAAACTTCTGTTATGACATTTGCTTTGGATTTTGGATTTAGGGTTTGAATGTTGGAATATGTAATTTCTACCTACCACCATTAAAACCAAACCTTCTACTCAACCGTCATTAGTGTTCCTCCACCGCCTATCGTAGACACTCCGAGAACCTTCTCGACGCTCGAGAGTTTTCTAAAGGCCTCTATAAAAACGAGGCAGATGTATCTGGTTTAATCAATCAATCAATACAATCTATTTTGTGGGTTATTTGTCTGTGTGTTCAGCTTCTGAATCCTTCAAGTGGTATCAGAGCATTGCATAAAAGGAAGACTAACTGCAAAAGCAAAGCCAAGTACCGAACCAGAAGCAAATAGATGCAAACATCCTCCCTTCCAGTGCATACATCGGGACTCCTTCACGCAGGGGCTCCTCTTTTCCTCTTCACACGTCTTAATGCAGTCCCACATTGCATCAAACAAATTATCTTTGCCAAGAAAATCCACGAGCAAATTCCACGCGAGGGGGTTGTGCTTCCTGGTAAGCTTCAAGCCGGCCCAACCGAAAAACTTCATCGCCTCCATGCCGGAATTTTTGATAAAACAAAAAATAGCAAACAGATCAAACGCTTCCTGGTAAGCTTACGCTTCTAATCACAAAACGCCCACAGATAAAACAGAAATAGCAAACAGTTTATATGCCAGCAATTAAAACAGAACAGAATTCATGCATTTAAGAAAACAGATCATCCACAGCGCTCCTGATAAAACAGAGTACTCAACATATCCATTCATTCAAGAAAAACAGAGTACAACAGCTGCTACAAAAAACAGAGCAAAGCAGCATTCATTCAAGAAGAAAAGACCGAGCACTCAACAGCGCGTGCATTTCAAAACAGAGTAGTTTTTCAGAGTTGGGGGAAGGTTCACGAACACTCTAATTAGAAGAAGAGTCTAGATACATTGAAGACTGTAGAAGGATGAGGGAAGAATTGAATGCGGGAGCTGTGAGAGTAGTTGAGAAATTTATGGCAGGGGAGATTAATAACTCCGGAGATCCACGTCACCAACACTCCCCCTTAATCTTCACTGCCATGTATGTCTGCAATACCAATCTCCTCCCGAGAAGATGCTCAAGAAACATTCTTTGCAAAGCGGCTTTGTGAAAATGTCACACTAGTTGTTCTTTGGACCACCACCAGAAAACTCAAGATATATGTCCACCATTGTTTACCAATTCTCGAATGAAATGGTATAGAGTGTATCAATATATAGCACTTTCAGGTTTATAGAAGACATGATTTTTAGATAGAGCGATTGTAGAATTATTATCAATATAAATTTTTTGTAGGTTCTTCTTGTGGATGCCTCAAATCTAAAAATACTCTCCTCATCCATACTGCTTAGCAAGCTGCTGATGTGGCTGCAACATATTACACTTTGATGAGAGTGCCACAATTGGTTTTTTTCTTTGAAGCCCAAGAGATAGTTTCCGATCCTAGATGAAAGATATACCCGAAGTGCTTTTCTATCATCCATGCTACCTTCGTAGTCACTATCATTATATCCAATCGGTTTGCCAATTTATCTGAGATTTTGCCACAAAATTCCAAAACTCTTTGTTCCAGTGATATACCTTAGAACTCTTTTTCCGACTTTCGATTTGTGATTTCACTTTGGTTTGTCCATGAATAGTCAGAAATGAGACTAACCCCATACATGATATGTGGTCTTGTGGCGGTTAGATACATAAAGTTGCCAACTAATCTCTTGAATAAGGTTGCATCAACACTGGGACTTTCATCATTCTTGCTAAGCTTTAATCCCAATGCAACATGTGTAGGTGCTGGATTTACATTTTCCATCTTAAATTTCTTCAACACATCATTAGCATACTTACTTTGACATATAAAAATGCCTTGTTCATTTTTGAGTTACTTCTATCCCAAGAAAATATTTCATGAGTCCCAAATCGGTCATATCAAACTCTCTTTCCATATCTGCCTTGAATGAGTTAATTGACATGTTACATGTGAATATTAAATCATCTACATACAAGTACACTATCAAGATTTCTCCTTCATCATTCACTTTGACCTTACAAAGTTGGTTCGGTAACACCCACTAGACACATTGTTCTAAAATAAGAATCTATCTATGTACCGAAGATCTAGGAGTTTGTTTCAAACCATATAGTGCCTTTTCAGTTTGTATGCCTTATGTTCTTCTCCCAAAACTTCATAACAGGGGTTGTTTTATGTACACTTCCTTCTTCTAAATACCATTCAAGAATGTTGATTTAATGTCCATTTGATAAACCTTCCAAATGTTTTGAGCTGCAATAGATAAAACCATACTTATTGTATCCAATCTCTTGCCCTTTGAATTAAGTGTTTCATTGTAGTCTATGCCATACTGTTGTTTGAAGCCTTTGGCTACTAGTCTTGCCTTGTGTTTTCTACTTTTCCATCAGCATTATACTTTGTCTTGTAAACCCATTTAACCCCAATCACATCTTTGCCTTTAGGAAGCTCTACTACATCCCAAGTTTGATTCTTGTCAACGGACTGAATTTCTTCATTCATGGATACAATCCATTTGTCATCTTTAATGGCATCTTCAAAATAAAATGGATCGACATTGTTAAGAATGCCAAATTAGTGCATAAATCATCATTTTTCAGCCTCTTGTGTTTCATCATAAATTTCTCTTAAACTACGTGTCTTCTTCATAGAACTCACAGTAATATTGATTTTTGTACCCGAGATGAAATGATGCATATATGATGTAAAAGGGTGCATGATCGGTAGTACCCGACACCCTAGAAGCTTTTGAGTTGTAAAGCTTAGCCATATGCATAGGCAAGCTATATTCCCCCAAGAGGTTGTTGGTCCAAAGTTGTAAAGAAAGCTTAGCCATAGGAAAGGCAAACTATATTCCCCAAGTGTTTAGTAAGCCATGTTGAGTCAGGCCTACATAGATTAATATGTGGTCATGTAGTGTGTATCCCTCTTAAGCATAAAGAGTGGATGTGGCATCAAGCGGTGGAATTAACCACTAGGTAGATACGAGGGTGGCAGGTGGCTATTCTGTATCTAAGTTGATGGTGATTGGAGAAGTTAGATCTTTGATTAAGGGAAGGAATGTGAGATTAAGTAATCTCAGAGTATGAATTGGTTGGGACCAAGTTATGACTAAAGGAGTCTAATGTATTGGTGAACCATGTTATGACTAAAGGAGTCTAATGTATTGATGAACCATGTATGTGAAAATGATACCTAGAGAACTGGCGAGTACAGCGGATGGTACCCATGTATCTCGGTAGATGGATCTCTTTTTATATGGACATCAATGACCAAGTTGTTTGCACGTACAAAAGAAGAAGCAAAAATGATGAAACTCAAGTGAGCCTGTAATAAAGTAGCACATTGAAAGAAAGCCCAACCATATGAAGATATGAATTGAAGATGATGACATGACTCAGATAAAGACCTAACCAAGACATGTATTTGCTAAGGAGAAGCATTGAGCATTGATGTAAGATGTAATTGGTAGTAGAAATTAAGGGGGAGTGTTGGAATATGTAATTTCTACCTACCACCATTAAAACCGAACCTTCTACTCAACCGTCATTAGTGTTCCTCCACCGCCTATCGTAGACACTCCGAGAACCTTCTGAAGGCTCGAGAGTTTTCTAAAGGCCTCTATAAAAACGAGGCAGATGTATCTGGTTTAATCAATCAATCAATACAATCTATTTTGTGGGTTATTTGTCTGTGTGTTCAGCTTCTGAATCCTTCATTGAAGTCATACATTAGTTCAACAATATCATGTGGCTTCAAGGAAACCAAATCTTAGTGTATGACATTTGCTTTGGATTTAAGGTTTAGTTGTAAAGTTTTGGAGTCTTTTTAATAGGTTTTACTGTTCTTGCTATAAAACTAGCTGGACATTACTGATCAATTATTATAGATATATTTTAATCAACGATAACCCACTCATATTAAAATATTTTCAGAGGATGAAGGAGCTGTCTCACATAATCCGTAAGATTATTCTGTGAGAGTGAGCAACTACTATGCTTCCCACTTCAAGCATAGCTCTTCTTGAATGAATTCCGTTGGATTGAATGAATTCCTTTGGATTTAGGGTTTGAATCCATATACGAGTTCAACGATCTCATGTCGCCTCACTGAAACCAAAACTTCTGATCCGACATTTGGTTTCGATTTAGGGTTTAGTTTCTAAGGTTTTAGGGTTTGCCAAATCCATTAAGGATAGACCGGTTGGTATCCTCTTCGTCTGACGTAGCTAATTTGTCGACACAGTCGGATTCCGTTACTGTACCGAAGCAGATGTTCTCAGACAGAGGCCTTACGTGAGGACTGCATGCACATTTCATTACGTATTGATCACCGTAAATTTTGCCAGGATAATTAATTTATTTGGGCTTTTGCTTTTCACATTCAGGAGCGCATACGGTCGGACAAACCGAGTGCCAGTTTTTCAGCTACTACCTTCACATCAACAGGTGATGCAGGTCCCACAATCAATACGGCATATCTGAGTGATCTTGAATCTCAATGGCCTTCTGGTGGCGACGGGTCGAAGCGAATTGCTCTGCACAAGGGAAGCTCCATGACATTCGAAGCGACTTTCTACCTAAATGTGAGAGATGGAAACACTGCCCTTGAGTATGATAAGAGGTTCTGGGGAGACGATTCTACCAAGTTAAATTAGGGTTTTCCATATCCATTAACTTAGCTTAGTATTGGACAAGTATTCTCCGTAACTTTGCTTAGTATTCTCTGTTTGTTTATATTATTGGTTGAATCCATTAGATTATTAATAAGTGTTTGATAAGGAACCAAAGTAACAATGTCCATATTCCAATACTATGGTTACCCTAAACACTTAGGAAAATGTGTGGCAAAGTAGAAGACAAACAAGATTTTATTGGTTTCACATTTAGTAGCGCATACAATCACACAAACTGACTGTCAGTTTTTCAGCGACTACAGATCCCACAATCAATACAGCATATCTGAGTGATCTTCAATCTCAATGGCCTTCTGGTGGCGACGGGTCGAAGCGAATTGCTCTGCACAAGGGAAGCTCCATGACATTCGAAGCCACTTTCTTCCTAAATGTGAGAGATGGAAACACTGCCCTTGAGTATGATAAGAGGTTCTGGGGAGATATCAGGAGAGACGATTCTACCAAGTTAAATAAGGGTTTTCCAAATCCATTAACTTAGCTTAGTATTGGACAAGTATTCTCCGTAACTTTGCTTAGTATTCTCTGTTTGTTTAGATTATTGGTTGAATCCATTAGATTATTAATAAGTGTTTGATAAGGAACCAAAGTCCATATTCCAATACTATGGTGACCCTAAACACTTACAAAAATGTATGGCAAAGTAGACGACAAAAACATATTTTATTGGTTTCTCAACTTTAATGTATGTAGAAATAGCACTAAATGAAGGCAAAAAAATTAGAATTATTACTTTCACAATTTGAAGTAGGTAAGTTAAAAGGTTTATATCTCTATGTTTATATCTATCTTTCCATTGTAATTTTAATCTTTATTTTTAAAATTTTCAGGTTCCACTTTAGGCTTCATTTTCACCAACAATTAAATAAACATGGTTGAGATATATCTATCTAATTTATTTTCATATCAATCATTTTTTACTTAAGTATGATTATTAACCATATTTAATACACATTATTTTAAAAGTTGAATCATAATTTTTTACTTAAATATGGTTATTAACCATATTTAATAAATATTATTTTAAGAGTTGAATAATAATTTTCAATAAAAATGTTTTTTTTTTTCTAAAATGTTGTTGTCGTATACAATTAGAAAATAAAATCTTAATGAAAATCATCACAAACGTTATTTGTTAAATATTCAATTAAGTATTAAAAAATTATAGTTAATATAAAACTTGAATAATATTAAACAAAATAATTATATAGTAATACTATACTAACACAACTATTTTATATTATTATCTAGAATATAAAGGGATCAACTCATTATATCAGTTCATTTTATGTTAATAATTATATTTTTAGCCTGATTCCATCGTTACCATGTTTTCGGTTTCTACTATATAATATAAAATCCCTGGCATCAGAGTCGGAAGGCAATTACTTTGTTTGAACATTTGGGTTTAAGAGAACAACCTCTAGCCTATTAGTGATCGTCGCAGCTGCCAGAGGTTGAAGACCAGTTCCTATTAGTGATCGTCGCAGCTGCCAGAGGTTGAAGACCAGTTGTAGCCACCGTGAGTATTCATTGTCTATCAAAGACGAATACTTGTGTAAATAATCAGAAATTTAAACACAGCAAATAAACAACAAAATGAAGAAAGATCTCATATTATTAAACTGTAAATATACATGCATGTGTAGGTTTTTTCTATAAATCAATGAATTTTCAAAATCAGATTATTATTAGATTGGAAATATACACGTATATATGTATATAGGCTTTTTATAAATCAATGAATCTCTCAAAATCACAGATTTGAATTGGATGCATATTTATTTAATTGACTATTCTTATTTCTAAACTTTAGCAATTGTCTACCAATTTAAAAACCTATTGGCTTTATCAATTACCTACTTACATTAAAATTTGATGACATTGTATTAATCTGCATCAAATCAATTTAATGAGCATGCATGCAATTTATTTATGAACTCTTGGTGTAACTAATTCATGATGAGTGTGTGTAACATAGTGATAGATGTTATATATACTAGCATATCCATAGAGGTGTGAGTGCAATGTGTAGTGAGTGTATGAGAGCAAGACACAATACTGAGGTGTTGTGTGTATGAGAGGAGAGGATGGTTGTATGGGTGGTTGGCTATTGTAATTCTCCCTTGAATAAAACAAAATATCGATTATCATTGCCATGTTTTATCTTGCTCGTTTATGCTCTGTTATATGCTATGTTTTCCTTCCGCTGCCCAACAAGTGGTATCAAAGCTTAGAGTTGAAGGAGCAAAGATCAAAGGAGAAGATCGAGTAAGGAAACCTCAACAACAGAAGCAATGGTGGTGAGAGATCATCTACAGAAGGAGGGCAAGATCAGAAAGGTACAGTCAGGTCTAAGTAGGCAAAATGTTGGTTTTGTGGCAAATCTGGACATCTCAAGAAGGATTGTTGGAAAAGACAACAAGCATCCAAAGAGGACTCCACAAAATAAGAAAATTAAACTACATGTATGATTGATGAAGTTTTTTCTGTGATGGTTGAGTCACTGTAAAAAAAAAATATTGTATTTACTTTAGAATTGTAGAAATTATTGATTGCATGTAAATGGGCATATGTCTGTAGGATGGATAGGCATGTGTACCCCTGGTTTATGAGGTCACCTATGAAAAGTCTAGACATACATTTAGATAGATTGAATATGTGGAGGGGCATGTATGTTGGGCTAACCTTGACTCGGTGAAAGAGTTAATGAGTTAAATCTATTTTTAAGTCAAAGTAGGTGGTTTTCTGGGTCCATGTGTTTTGGGTATCCATGAATTGCATGTAATGAAGCCTATAAAAGGCTTGGTGAACTCCATTGTAAATGGGCCTGAAGGTAAGAAGTGAAGGCTTACTTGGTCATCTTGGTCAGATTTGGTCAAGGTTGTTCGAATGCGAAGTTTAAGGTGGAGCAGTGTGTCGAGTTTAAAAAGGTGGGTATGTAGAAATGTTGATGTGTCCATAGGCCAGTCAAGTGTTTGAGAATATATGATGAAGTTAAGTTCATATCCGTGGAACTTAGAAAGTATTGCAAGGAAGTTGGGATCGAAAGACATGTTCAGTAATGCCAAGTTGCAAAAATAGTTGTGGATAGAAGCGGTTGTGCTATCTGGTAGTTACTCAAATGTGAAATTATTCGTTTGTCATGCTTATGGTTTGTTATCATTTTTCTAAGTAGGACCAAGATCAAATAGGTAGATCTTTGATATGGTGATGATGTTAAGGGGTGCACACTGTGGGATCCTACTACCCACAGTGTTTGATGAATCTCCTTTTATAAAATCAAACATAGTAAAATATGAAAGGTTCAAAACATGGCTGGTAGCAGAAAGGTATTTGGAAGGTACTGATTTCCATGAAAGTTTCTCACCAGTTGTTAAAAACTTGTTTCTATTCATGTTGTGCTAGCACTGGTTGTGATAGTACATCTAGATGTTAAAACTATTTTACATGGAGGTTTTTTGGATAAAGGGATGTATATGGAACAATCGAAATGGCTAGTTCACAATCACAACACGAGATTTGTTTGCAAACTCAAAAATCATTGTATGGCATGAAGCATGCTATGCAAATGGTACAAGATGTTTGATTTCTTCATGGTGAGCAAAATTTTACAAGAAGTGAGTATAACCATTGTGTATATGGTATATTCATTATCTTAGTGTTATATGTTATGCTTGTTGCAAGCACAAGCATGGTTGAGATCAACATGTTGGCTTAGTTGGTTAGGATGTTTGTTATGAAGGATCGAGGAGCAGCAAAAAAAATCTCGGGCATGGAAATACACATGGTAAGCTTGGTTATCACAACAAAACTATGTGGTGAATATACTCACAAAATTTAGTATGAATAATGTGAAACTAGTAAAATCCCTTTGGTTTTCCATTGTAAATTATCTTCAAGTTTATGTCCTAATTGATGAAGAAGAAAATGGTTATATGTCTCGAGTATTATATGCTAGTAGGAAGTTTGATGATTGCAATGGAGAAATGGGGTGTTAGTAGACACATGGCAAAACGAGGTCAAGAGCATGGAAATGGGTGCTTCAAACAAAGAAGCAAAAGTATCACCTATAGTGGTTGCACTGATTTGGTCCATGGTTATGATTTATGAGATTTGGACAAGGGCATCTGTTTCTTAGAGAGGTTATTGATGGAGACAAAATGGTCCATACTGGAGTGAATCATGACGGTATTGTCAGAGAAGGGAGAGGTATGATAGTGTTTGGCTTCTCTTGGAGTGATGATATATATACCAGCATATCTATAGAGGTGTGAGTGCAATTTGTAATGAGTGTGTGAGAGCAAGATGCAACATGAGGCATTTTGTGTATGAGAGGAGAGGATGGTTGTATGCCTAGTTGGCTATTGTAATTGTCCCTTGAATAAAAGGAATATCGATTATCAATGTGAATGATTTTTTCCTTCATTGAGTTTCCACATAAATCAATGTGTCAAGTGTATGATTGATGTGCTTGGTTTAATGTGTGTTTGATCTTACTTATTTTATGCTTTATATGCTATGTTTTGCTTCCTATTCCCAACACTTCTAACTCAAATTAATATCAACCCTTAAAGGAAAAAGGGCCACTATATTTCTGAAAAGTAAGTGAGAGATGTCGTCAATCCACTAAGAAGTAAGTTCAACCTCCATTTCAACAAACCGGTGCCAACAAGAAACCAATAGCTCCTTGCTAGAAATAAACGAAGTTGTTGCCATCATGATTGTTCCCAAAGTGCAAACTCTAGAAGTGCCTAACAAATAGGTTTACTATAAATTAATGAATCTCTCAAAACCAGATTTGAATTGGATGCATATCTATTTAACTGATTATACACTTTACCAACTATCCGCCAATCTCAAAATCCATTGACTCTATCAATTATCTGCTTGCTACCACTGTATCATGGACAACTCCTCGTACTCGTAGTAAGATCATCTATTCTTTGATACCAAATTGTAAAATTGGAAGAATTAGGCACACACATAATACACACAAACATTGATTGTTTGCTCACAATAAACAAAGATACATCACACTTAAACAAGTGTTGTGAGATCCAACTTAATCCACTCTTGGAAGGAGAGGTTGAGATAATCTCTCAACATCCTCTAGCTAACCCAATCCAATCCCAACTCTAGTAGTGACATTAATTAGGCATTATCTCTAACAGTTCAAGGGGTTATGATGTAGCTTAATGGAGCTACGGTGTTAGAATATAATGATTGCATTCATGATTAGATAATATTAAATAAAATTCAATTTACATTGTAATAGTAGCACTACTAGCCAATGATAATGATATAAAACTGGATAAACCCCATTGCATCAATTGACTTCATGATAAAAAACTATATTTTATAATGAGTCTATTATTATCATATTTTTTTTTATTGTATAATAAAATATAGGAAAAAAGTTCTAATTCTACAATGCCACACTAAATAAATTGAAAAAGTGAATGAATAAGAGTTCTCTTTGGGGAAGCAACCTCCTATTACAACATATCATATGCACAAGATGAGATGATCATTCAAATGAGCCTTCTTGAATTTATATAGGATACAAAGGGTAAAATAACAAGTTGACCAATAATAAGAACAATAACATAACAATAGCAATGCAATGGCCCAAAATGTAGAGGTTTAATATGTCCCACCCCTTGAAACAAACATTGTCTTTAATACTTAATTAGTTACAATTTTTTATCTACGAATAAATCATCTTACCAAGTTTCAAATTTGTTTGGTAGGTTCTTCCACTTTTTGAGGAATTCCATTATTTCCCATTACATGTTCTTCCATCTTTTTTACCTTACAATGTCAATCTTTTTTCTCCCGAGGATAATGATTAGTTTTTCAAGAAATTATTTTCAAATTGTACCAAAATTAATACATATATATTCTTCTTTGATGTCTCTTCTAACCCCTTTTGAATCACCAAAAAATTAAGCTTACAATCAAAAGTCATGATAATTTTGAATTGGCGCACCTTGTAAAGCTTTGGTTTGCTTTCCTAACCGACCTTGAATCTATTACAATTTAGCCAATTATAATCATCTATTGTTGAAATATTTATAAAATGTACTTGATACGTCCTCTTTATGATTCCGCTAATCACCCACAATTTGGACATGCCAAGAGAAATTTATGGTGTAATAACTACAAACTGTTTTTCTCTTTATTCTATGAGAAAAAACTTGTACAGACTACTATGTATCCAATATTTCATTACTAGGTTTGACCGACAATGGTGTGTATTAGTTAAAATGAATCAAGTAAAATTCCATTTGGATATCGAGTATTAATATATGCCAATTTCACCAAAACCACAGACTACTATGTATCCAATATTTCATTACTAGGTTTGACCCACAATGGTGTGTATTAGTTAAAATGAATCAAGTAAAATTCCATCTGGATATCGAGTATTAATATATGCCAATTTCACCAAAACCACAAGTTTAATCCTAGTTTCAAGATTAGACAAACTCTAACTTGTATAGCTTGTAAAACCAAAAATATGAAAAACTAGATTTTGATATTGTTACCTAGAGTACTTCACTATGTCCTATATAAACCATGAAAATCTCAAACAACAGTTAACTTATTGAGACATTATTTGTGTATTGATTGAGCTTCATGTGAATAGAACGATCATCAACATGGGGTTATGTTTTGTGCCCCTGGCCTGAAAGTGGTATCGGAGCTTAGCCCGTAGATTCCATGGCGTTCTAAAATGCCTCGTGTCTCATGCCTGTGCGCTGATAGATTCAAGACCTCTGCAGTCTCTTTGCTGGTTCGATCTCTCTTCAATTCTTGTACCTCTCCGTAACAAGAAAAGTTCCCGACGCAAACCTGTCTACACTCTACACCAATGCAAACCCTAGTCTATAGTCTCTATGCAAACCCTAACCCTAATATTACTTGGAGATACGAACTCTCTCAAGGAGATATCAAATGCAACAGAAGTCCCGAACGTTTTTTATCAATGCGTGGGGAACATGAACCAAATTGCTGCTCAAGGTGGTATACACCTCTGGTATGAAAGCGCCCTCAATCGAGGACCAGAACAACGACCTCGACCTCATGGCCATTTGCTTGCAGTGCGTGGGTGTGGCATCGCGGAATGCATGAAGGTAGTTTCTGGCTGTGTAAATGATTGTATGGCCTTTAATTTATGTTTTGGTCGTAGCTGAATTTGTGACCATTTGCAAGAGCTTGTCACGCCCGCCCAGTTCTTTCTTACAGTAGTACCTTACACATATCTATTCGCTCCATACATATATTCGCTTCCATATTCACTGTTTGGTATTCGCTGACATATTCGCTCACTTCATTTTGCTTGTCTGGCCTCTAGACTCATGGTGTGACCGTGTGATGGGTATTGCTGTGTCTATTTTATTACATTGGTACTTCTGTGTTTATTCTACATTATACCCATCGCTCGTATACCCATCCATTATACATTAGCGCTGGTATCTATTTGTAGCACCATCTATATTCCTGGCATATATCGTTCGTTGATTGATATCTGATATATTGATAGCTATTATTTTTTGCATGGTTGTTGATGATTGAACTATGCCAGTCCTAGTGTAACCTCTCGGATCAGTCCTAGTGTAACCTCTCGGATCTAGAGCGCGTAGACCTACTCAGTGCGGCACAGTTGCAAAGACTGCGAAATTCAATGCTTCGTAGCTGAACTTACTACGCAGTTCCAAAACTACATACTAGATTGCGCGCTGTTGTGATAACATTAACATAAGAGAAAACATTTTCAAGGTGTTCGTATGCAACAAAACTCAGAACTTAAAATCATTCATGTACATAACTCATGAATATATCAACAAACAAATACTTAATTTATTATCAATCTGGATGTTGCATACTATTACAAAATACAAAACTATGAACTTAAGATCATTACAAAATACAAAACTATGAACTTAAAATCATTCATGTACATAACTCATGAATATATCAACAAACAAATACTTAATGTATTACCAATTTGGATGTTACATACTATTACAAAATACAAAACTTTGAAACTTCTCCAACTCTCTTAGCAGGTGCTAGTGTTACTTCTACGTCTGTGTATCCACTATATATGGATTACCTACATACTCAGAAATATAAAAATTATAAGACTTCCTGTAGAAGCTAAGTTAGAGAAAGATTAAAGATCCATTCATTAATAACACTCCCGCTTGTAGTAACTAATTGAGTAGGCAAAGATTTAACAAAATTCACATCAAAAACTTAAATTTACATGAACTGTCAAATATCTATAATTGCTCAGACTCCGAGATAATTACACACATACTGAAATGCATCTCTTTCCAAAGCTATTGTAAATATATATATGTAATGAACCCAAAATTTCATTAAAAAATAATTGTCACTGAAAACTAAAGTCTATTAATCATCAATATTATTAGTGACATAAGAAGGTAATCCATTATATATTTTATTCCACTATTTTATACCTCCTACTCTTATAATCATAACCTTGTTATTAGATTAGAATCATACATTTATTTGCATTGATGAATTAGTGGCTAGGACTACCATAGCATAAACACTAGGGTTACATCAAATCATGCTATCCATATGATAATAGGTAATAAACTATGTTATAAAACATGTAACACCAAATCATGCTAAACATACTATAATAGATAATAAACTATGTTATAAAACATGTAAGCCATATAATCCATAACAACAATATTTAAAACACAAGTGGACATAGTGTTGAACTAGGAGACATAATTATCCAAATAAAAAATCTATGCGCTAGGGTTTATAACAACCCATAACAACATACCACCTTACCATAGTGTAACAAACTATATTTAAACAAGGTTAATACGATGTGCATAGAGTAATAAAGTTGTAACCCTAAGCATATACTAACATTACCAACCGATCCATGGTTACACATATTCAACACAATATTTAAGTGGTTCGTAAATCATATTTGAGGTGGATGCCACGTAGGTGTGAACCTAGGCTGTTATAAATGTAGGAATTTATGCTAGGGAGGGTCCATTAATAGTGATAGACCTACTAGTACTCTCTATGACACTAGAAAACTGGCAGCTATGGGATTGCCACTTCAATTGGTTTCACATGGCAAGGTATGGGGTGGCGTACCCTTCACTCTTCTCCATTACCCTTCTCTTGATTATAGTCTTTATTTATTTTGTATATCTACTCTGTGTATTTTATAAACTACAAGATATTAAAGCGACATAACTTAATAAGAGATTTATTTTATTCATATTACTTTTGCAAGTAAATTAATTTCACATTTATGTCAACTCATGATGGGTCCCTTTTTCTTGGGAGGGAACCCATAAGATGAATTACGCACTCACTCCCCTTTTTGTGTCTTGGATCGACTATTTCTGAAGTCAGATACTATGATATGCAATCGGGATCCAATATAAGTATACTTCGACTCTTTTTATTTATCTCATTTCTTAATGGTTTGTACATTAGTTAGTTACTAACACTGTCGTATGGCTCATTTACAGGTTGGGAGAAAATAAAATACACTTCTAGTGAAGTAAGCTCCCTATTCACAAAAGGTATTCGGGTTTCATATCTCTTCCAACAGTCCATGTGCGCACTCATGAAATTTTTTATGTATTCTTTTAAATATTAGTTTAGACCAGCTATGGAATTATTGGGTCTATGGAAAACCTAAACTGTAAAATGTTGGTTAGCCACCTATTGTCTGTAATATATATATATATATATATATATATATATATATATATATATATGTGTGTGTGTGTGTGAAGTATCATTGGATCTATTGTATTAGATATATTTCTTTGATAATAAATAAATAATGTATTTAAGACTTTTATTCTAGCATAAAATTCAATACAGTGTGTTTATACTTTTCTTTCTGAAGTATTTGATTATATACATGAATGAACAACAATCGAGAAAATAGATTTATCATCGCCAATAGGCACATATGCACTATATATATATATATATATATATAAACCTTAATAAAACATCACTACAGGTATTTTTACAAAGTGGCAAGCCACAAAACTAATATGGCTATACAATCCTCTTAAACAGATTTTGCTTATAAGTATAAAAATATAAAGCATGGCATCAACTATATAAGATCAACAATATAACATCAACAATCTGAGTACATAACTAAGATACATATCACTGATGCTAGGAAAACAAATGGAACAACCATGTTCCACCCAACCTTAAAACAAAACAACCACGATCACTTGTCATGATCACCCCCTAGCCTAACCATGACTCCATGAGGGGAAAATGAATCACACTTCTTATCCACTGTCACTTTCAATAGTTCATAAAGTGTTTTTCCTCACACCAGATGTGCTCATAACAACAAAATAGTTCTCAATCCCAACATACCAAGCATCTTCCTTCCTCCCACATATGTTGTATTTATCTTGTGCCTAGGACTTTCCATTCTTTTCCCTCCTTGGGGAAATTAAAATCTTTACAAATCCATGATTTTTACAGGCTTCTAGAGACAAAACACAACTTATGCCACTTGTAAAAATCAGCTTTGAGTTAACACAAACATGTTCCCCACTCATGGATTCATAGTCAGTTATTTTTAACCCACCTATTCCATTTGTCTTCCATCATTTAATTTATTAAATTTTTTGTCTCATATATGTGTCCATTAAAAGAGGACAGTTAGGCAAGTGAAATCTTTTCCCAAAATCATAATATAATAATTAAAAAATCTAAAATTCTAAATTCACACTTTCCATAAATGGAAATTTATTTCTAAATTCAAATTCTCGATAAATGAAAATTTATTTCTAAATTTAGATTTCCATAAATGTAATTTTTTTTCTAAATTCAACTTGGAATTTAATTTCTAATAATTTGAGGATATCACATCCTCTCCTCCTTAAGTACAAAATTGTCCTCAATGTTCAATCATCTCTCAGAACACGATTCGATAAGACTTCTACATATCTTCTTCCAATTCCCAAGTGGCCTCCTCGGGACTAAAGTGCTTCCATTTCACTTTTACTTGGGCGATGTGTAACAACCCCATGTTGTTATGACTACATGCGAAGCAAAGAAAGTGAACTTTCCTTTTTGTTTTAAGAAGGAAGACAATCAACGAAATCAACACAACTTGACGAGGAACACAACTTACACATTCATGCAAGAGATAACAACGACCTAGCATACTATCACATCATGCAACTGGACGAAAACATGCGATAATAAAAAGACAGATAAAAACGGCTACCCGTGTGGCACAACGACTTCAATGACCAGTAACTAGAAACCTCTACAACATACAAACCAATCACATTAAGGCGTTGGAGAACCAAGTACGAACATCAATTACAACGAACAATATGCCCCCATCAGGAAGCACAATACTTCGACCAGGTTATCATTCGCATCTATCCATCAGAGTGCCCAATGATCCCCTCATCAAGAACCACGCCATCACCAGTGGTAGGCATGATAGTAACCAAGGTGCAACAAATTCCATTGCAAACATACCTCAATTAAAGGACATGATTAGCAATCTATGAATTATTCCCTCGAGAATCCATTCTACAATAAAATTTATCAATTAAAATCCTCTCTCTTGTTTTTTCAAGTCAATTATGAAATAATTAATATTTTATTAACAAAAGTCTCACTACAATTGTCCTTCATTAACATAATTCCTTGTAGAAGCCTAAATTAATATTTCAACCCTATAATTACTCTTCCCATACATATCTTCCTTAGATTACCCTCTTATGCATAAGATAATGACAAACTTGGGAAATGCATGACCCAAAAATGCCTCATCACTATTAAACCACCTTAATTGAAATCTATAACAGTCATGTATATAATTACTCCATTAATTCATCCCAATATCTTGAACTCTATAAACTCCTTTAAATTCCTTTTTGGTATAAACAATGATACCACTATCTAACATTATTATCATTGTCTATTAAATATATTTACTATGATATCATAATAATATCGCTATCATAATATTAAATATATTTACTCTGATATCATAAATAATATCATTGTGATATGTGATATCCTAAATAATATTGCTATCATAATATTAAATATATTTACCGTGATAGGATAATAATATCGCTATCATAATATTAAATATATTTACTCCGATATCATAAATAATATCGTTGTGATATGTGATATCCTAAATAATATCATTATCATAATGTTAAATATATTTACTATGATAGCATAACAATATTGTTGGGATATATCATAAATAATATCACTGAGATATCATAAATAAAATCGTTGTGATATCTAAAATAACATCGCTATCTGTTAGCACTATAAGTCACCTTCAGATTGCATTGAAGGTGAGCCCAGTACCCATCAAGTTATATGTCACTATGAATGAGTTTAAAGAGGTCAAATGGATAAGACTCAAGACAATATCGTTTTAACTCAAAAACCTCGACTAGCACGCATAGACAATTGAGGTCTTGATCAACTTCAATCAGTAAGTTGATTTTATGTGTGAGCAAAGGGAAGACTTAGTGAGAAAGGTGAACACGACTGCGATAGGCATCAGGGTTTCAATCACCCTAGAGAAGAAAATCTCAGACTCAATATCACTCTTAAGCCTAGGCTACAGACATTGAAATATGTCTAAACAACACAGTCACAACAACACTATGATCAAACCTTCATCACGATGCTACTACAACAACCCGACTGGATCCTCGATGCCCGATCTATTTAGTGTAAGAGTGAAAAATATAACAAGAGCTAACTAAAATTAGTTATGATATCACTGTAATCAAACATACATCACAACAACATAACAACCCTTGACTTGATCTTCCATGCCTGATTTTTTTAGCATAGTTTTTACAGAGAGATAAATGAGGCAAATATGTTGAATAAGAAGGTTGACTTACATTAAACAAGAAGTCTCAAATCCTGTACATAACCAAAGAACCAATGTGCTTCATCAAAACATTAGAATGCGGGAGCCTTGCTCAATCATCAACCTTAACAAAATACCAAAAATACATATTTATATTCAGGAGTGACTACAACCACCAAAGGGGTGTTCGAGTCATGCATTCAAGGCTTTAATTCTATCCTTTATTTGTAGACTATGCATGTAGTCTTCTATTAGACATGAGCTCTTTCGCCTCAACCTTCTGTAATATACCAAATATAAAATGTATGCAGAATAGAAATAAAATGCTAGTAATGGCAGAATAATAGTAATATAACTAGAACATTCACCACAATAACACTGAAATGATATAAGGATAACAACATAAATAGAACTTTGAATCTGAAAGCAATGTTCAGAGGCCTCTTCGTGGGGCAACCTCTAGTTAAGTAGAGATCTATTACAATAATGTCCAAGCTAGGGTTCTCATACCCTTGACTCCTATTTATATTGGAAAGAAGCATCTAGAGGAAGATCCTTCTAGAAGCGGAAGCTTCTATTAGGTATTCTTACATCCGCCTTATTCTATTTTATTGAAAGGCCTTATTAATATTGACCTTTATTACATCCGAATATATTGTTATACCTATGTGCAGGTTAGGACCCTAACATGTCCGCCCCCTTAAAAACAACCTTGTCCCCAAGGCTTGAGATGAGGAAATTGCTGCAGAATGGTAGCTGGTTCCCAAGTGGCGTCTACTGGAGTTGTATCTTTCCACTAGACTAGCACTTCCTTGATGGTTCTCTGACATAGGCGACGCTCACTCTTGTCCAAGACTTCTTCTGGTTGTAGCCAAATGGATCCTTCTTCAGCTAACTCTGGAAGGTTGGTTTGAATTTGGCACTTAGCTCCAATCGCCTTCTTTAACCATGAAACATGAAAAACAAGATGTAGCTTCAAATGGCTGGGCAAAGCTAACTGATAAGCAACTTGTCCCACACGCTTGAGCATGATATAAGGACCATAAAATTTGGGTGCTAGCTTCTAACAATGCTCGACCTTGAGCGAAGTTTTCTTGTAAGGTTACAGTCGAAGAAACACATGATCCCCTTCTGCAAATTGACATTCAGAGTGACCTTGATCTACTTGTTGCTTCATGTGATTTTGTGCCATGACCAAATTCTCTTTAAGGGTACGAAGAATAGCCTCTAGAGCTGTAAGTGTTAGGTCAACCGCCTAGACCTTCAAGGCACCCGGTAAGTATGAGAGAACTGAAGGTGGCTTCTGTCCATATACCGCTTCAAAAGGAGTCATGCATGTAGTTGTATGGTATGAAGTGTTGTACCACCATTCAGCTAGGGGTAACCATTGAGCCCACTAATTTTTCTTTTTTGAGGCAAAACACCTCAAATATGTTTCCAAACACTTGTTGACAACTTTTGTTTGGCCATCAATCTAGGGATGATAAGTTGTACTGAGATGCAATTATGTGCCTTGTATCTTGAACAATTGTTGCCAAAAATTGCTTGTGAAAGTTGGGTCACAATCATAAACAATAGAGTGCAGCACGCCATGAAGATTGAAGACCTGATCCATGAAGATTTGAGCCATCGTGGATGTTGTAAACACGTGTTGAAGGGCACAGAAATGAGAATACTTGGAAAGGCGATCAACAACCACCATGATGACAGATATATTTCCTGATTTGGGTAAGACGGTAATAAAATCCATAGAGATATCCTTCCAAATAGAAGGTGGAATCGGGAGCGGTTGTAGTGTGCCCGACGATTTGATTGTTTCTCCCTTGTTGTGTTGACACATGTCACATTTAGCTACAAAATTATGAATGTCATGTTTCATGCCATCCCATAAAAAGGATCATTTGACCCTATCATAGGTTTTGGTGAACCCAGAGTGCCCTGCCGTGGGTGTAGCATGATGCTCAGAATGTACCGTGGATTTAAGCTTTGATTGTTTACTTAAATACAAACAGCCTTTGTATCGAAGTTCCTCATGGAGCCAAGAGTACCTTGGGGAAGCTGGAGCATTGGACTGCAATTGTTGGATCAACTATGAACTTTTGGGATCTTGTAGCCATTCCTGGCGAAGGTCTTGGAGCCAATCTGGTACAATGAATGAAAAAGAAAAAAGGGATCCTTCATCTTCATATTTTCGGGAAAGTACATCCGCAACTACATTGTCTTTGCCTTTCTTATAAATGATCTCATAATCATATCCAAAGAGTTTAGTCACCAATTTTTGTTGCTCTGGGGAGGAAATGTGTTGTTCCAGAAAATACTTGAGGCTTTGATGGTTTGTCTTAATTTGGAATAGTTGCCCCAATAGATAAGGACGCCACAGATTCACGGCATGAAAAATAGCCAACATTTCCTTTTCATAGATGGATTTGCCCAGATTTCTTTCAGATAGTTGCTTGGTGGTAAAGGCCAAAGGTCGACCGTCTTGCATAAGGACAACACTAATTCCTTTCCCTGAGGCATCACATTCCAACACAAAGGTATTTTTGAAATTGGGAAGGGCGAGGATTGGAGTGGTGCACATGGCCATACTCAAGGTTTGAAAAGCTTGAGAAATGGCTAGAGTCCAAGTGAAAGAGTTATTTTTTAGGAGAGCAGTGAGAGGTGCTGCAATCTTCCCATAATTCTTAACAAACTTGCGATAATACCCTGTTAATCCTAGAAATCCATGCAAGATCTTAAGAGTATTTCGGTGAGGCAAGTCTTGCATAGCTTCAATATTTTTAGGATCCACCTTGACGCCATCTTTACCAACTAGATGACCCAAGTATTCTACTTCTGAGGCGCCAAAAGCACATTTAGACTGTTTCGGGAAAAGTTGGTGCTGAGAGAGTAGATGGAGAACTTGATCCACATGAGCAAGATTGTCTGTCCAGGTTTTGCTATAGATGAGGATATCATCAAAGAAAACTAAGATAAAATGGCGGAGAAAAGGACAGAAGACACGATTCTTGAGTCTTTGGAAGGTGGAGGGGGTATTACATAAGACAAAGGTCATGACCAAAAACTCATAGTGGCCCTCATGAGTTATAAAGGTAGTCTTGGGGATATCTGCCTCTTTCATACATATCTGGTGGTAGCCCGAACGAAGATCCAGTTTAGTGAAGAATTGGGCGCCACTCAATTCATCCAGGAGGTCATCAATGATAGGAATGGGGAATTTGTCTTTGATGGTAAGTTTGTTGAGGAAACGGAAGTCAGGACACATTCACCAAGAACCTTCTTTCTTCAGGACCATGACCACAATAGATGAATAGGGGCTTGTACTAGGGCAGATAATGCCTGTATTAAGGAGTTCCTAGACCATTTTCTCAATTTAATTTTTTGGGGAAAAGGGGTGATGATACAGATGAATATTGGGATGAAGGCTTCCTGGTACAAGGGGAATGGAATGATCATGAACACCACGGGAAGGAGGGAGGCCTTGGGGAGTGGAAAAGACCAATTGTTGTTTAGAAAGGATGGCTTGGAGGTCTTGCGATACCGGGGGTGTCTCTGTTTCTTGTATGGAATGGAGTTGGGAAATAACACCAGAAAGACCCTTTTTGAGCATCTTTTCCATGCGATGGGAACTAATTATCTCAGGTGAACTGGCGATGATGCCTTGGAACTTATATTGGTGGCCCTCTTGGTCGAATTACATGGTTAAGTCTTTAAAATCCATGAGAATGGGACCCAAAGTCCTTAGCTAGTCTGCACCCAGCACAATGTCACAACCTCCCATTTTGATAGAAAACATATGGGATTTTAGGTGGTAGTCACCAATTTGGAGACACACATTTTCACAACGCCCTCCACATTTCATGGAACCACCATTGGAAATCATGATTTGAAAATTATTGATGGCATGGATGTAAGAATGAGTTTCTTGGGCAATGCAGCGATGAATAAAATTATGGGTGTTTCCACTATCAACCAGAATGATGACCTTCGGATGCTTGATGTAACCGATTAGCTTGAGGGTTTGGGGAGCGAAGAAGCCAGTGAGAGCATTGAGGGAAACGACTGGTTCTACTTCGGGAGGGTCTGAGGGAGGGGTTATGTTAGTGGATTCAGGTGATTCAAACATAGAGGGAGTTTCTTCATCTTCTTCTGAAATCTCCTCGGAGATGGCCATAAAACTATTTTTTTCTTTACACTTGTGGCCCGGGAATTTTTTTTCATCATAGTTATAATGAAGGCCTTTGAGTTGGCATTCAGCCATTTCAACCCGGGTCAGTTTTTGGATCTTTATTGGAGTAGAGGGAGCAGTGGGATTTACTCGTTTAGGGTAAGGGATGAAGGAGGGTTTGCATTTTTGAGAAGATACAACCTGTTTTGCTTCTTTAGCTCTGTTGGTAGCCTCCAGCCAACTCTCAGGTTGAGCCATGAGGACATGGGCCCGAATTTCATCCTTGAGGCCGCTGATAAAACACTCTCGGAAAAAGGAATCAAACATGCCCTCTGTTCTAAAAGTCAGGCACTTAAAGGAAGCTATAAAGTCTTCCACTATTCCTAATTGTTTCATCTTTGTCAAATGGCCCAAATGGTTGGTGTCAGTGTTAAAGAATTCATAAATCTCTGCCACAAATTGTGTCCAGCAATATACCCTTGACATGAATTTTTTCTCCAATGCCACCATTGCCAACGTTCTTGATCGAGATGGAGAACACCATACCGTAGTTTGGCCAAGTCATCTGTAATGATGTATAAAGAGAAGTAATGTTCCATTTGGGTTACCCAACCAGTGGGGTTCGATCCATCAAATTTGGTCACAACCACCTGTGGAAGGCATAGGTCACATTGAAAGTGATGGTTCTGCAAAGTATGGGAATGAGAAGAATGGCCACCCTCAGTATGTCGGGGTGAGGAAGAGGAAGGGTTATCTGTAGGGATATGCAGTTTGGTGCATAGTTTCGAAAAGATTGATTCAAGCTGGGTGGTGAGGTATTATTTGATTTTTCCCATTGAGGACTGCATGGTTGTATTGATGGAGACAACATTGGCACTGAGTTGTTTCACTTCTTGTTGGGTCTCAATGAGACTAGATTACAAGGTGTTGAAGCGAGCTTCCAAGTCTTGGCTATGAGTATGGGCCATGAGGATGGGGGAACTGAAAAGAGGTAGGCGGGGTAAAAAAAAATTCTGAAAAAATGATATGGATGAATGTGATAAGGGCAGAGAGATGAATCCAATGGAATAGGTCGAAAAAATGGTGAAAAAATTTCCAGACTTTTTTTTTTTTACATAGTTATACTCCATTTTGAAGAATACTATAGAGAGAAAATTCCCAAATGCTTAACCAAAAATAAATGTTTATTTACTTGGAAACCCGAACACAGTTGTGTGGCAATAGATCCTTTATATTTTAATTTGTTTCTGTTTCTGTCCCCCAAGGTTTAGGTATTCAAGGGTTCTACAGACAAGGGTTTGCCCTATGCTATAGCTCTCTGATATACGTGCCCGGTCCAACAGTAGTACTCGACCCAATATCTTAGGGAACTAACTAAGGAGGATAGATTGTATCTTTAGCTGTACTACCCGACTACCCAGGTACTAGAGAGTATCTTCCTAAGTGTTGTTCTCGGTGACACTATAGCAGTCAAGCAACCGATCAGTTTATCTAAAGAGGGCTTCAGGTAATCTAGGATGATCCATACTCAGGTGTTGTCTAATGCACTACCACTCGAAGGGGTACCAACAGGGGTTACACGGATGGCCAACAGATGTGCGCTTAAGTACCACTTGTATTTCCTGCATGTATGAATCCCTCAATCATGGGTTTATGTGCATAACGAAAGATCTCCGTGGCCTAAAGACATCGGAATACATGTCTACCCTGGAAAAAAAAAATTAACCCACACTTTCTTCCGAGGAAAGTGCTCTGATACCACTTATAATATACCAGATATAAAATGTATGCAGAACAGAAATAAAATGTTAGTAATGGTATAATAACAGTAATATAACCGAAACTTTCACCACAATAACACTGAAATGATATAAGAATAACAACAGAAATAACACTTTGAATCTAAAAGCAATGTTCATGGGCCTCTTCAAGGGGGAAAACTCCAGTTGAGAAGAGCTCTATTACAATAATATCCAAGCTAGGGTTCTCATACCCTCGACTCCAATTTATACTAAAAAAAAGCATCTAGAGGAAGATCCTTCTAGAAGCGTAAGCTTCTATTAGGTCTTCTTACGTCTTCCTTATTCTATTTTATTGAAAGGCCTTATTAATATTGACCTTTATTACATCTGAATATATTTTTATACCTATGTGAAGGTTAGGACCCTAACACCTTCTCTGTCAGACTGCACATGCAGTTCTCCATCGAACACGAGCTCAAATATGACATTCCTTTATGGCTTTCCATTTATGTGGTGAGACGAGGTTTCAACCACCTCCCTCACTTTCATTAACTTCCTGCATCAGGATCAGGATGGGCTTGAGTCAACTCGACACTCGTATATTTGTTGCGATTTTGTAGGGAACATTGGTAGGAGGATGTGGATGTTGATGATGATGATTTTGTGAGGTTCTTGGAACAACCTTGTAGGCTACAATGAGTGAATGATGGCCATGTGGAAGGTTGTGGTTGGCAGTGACTGGGAATGTGTGAGCACCAGTATGTGGGGAGATGAGGTGTAAAGGCATGAGGGTGATGTGGAGAATGAGAGAGGGATGTGGTGGCAAAGAGGTGTGATAGGTAGTGGAGGTGACAAGGGGGAAATGACAAATGGTGGTGGATATGACATGGATCACAAGTGGAAGATATATGTCGGGAGGTGAGAGGGGGGAAATGACAGTGGGGAAGGGACATGCGTGTGGTCGGGCAAGTGGAGGACATATGTCAGTGGGAGCATGGGAGGTAAGGGAAAGTGATCTGGTGGTTAGCTCGTAGGTGGGGGTAGGTGGTAAGCGGTAAAGCATGGGAGGGTGGGGGGCGTCCGAGTTGTTGTGGAGGTGACATGATAGTGGGGGGCCCACACCAGAAAACCACCAACTCGGATCCCCCGCTCCTTAAAGGAAGAAAGGTCGGGGGGGTTCGATATTGGACTTGGATCGTAGATTTGAGCGCACTTTCTTCATCCATTGAGATATGTGCGCTACTTAGTACGTCGTGCCAAAGTAACCAAGCCATCAAAAACTCAGGATAATAAACATAAATTGGGTCATGCTAAGACCCCTTTCTTGATTTTCTTCACCAAGGGGTTATTTCCTAAGGAAAACCCCCATTTTATCAAAAACTTGTGCTAACATAGGCTCCATGGGGGATAGAGACCTCCCTGTGAGGCTCTAAGAACTTTAATAGCTTCAGTGCCTTACCATTGGGTTATGGAGTCATCTATTAAAACAAAAAGAAGAATGGTATTTACAATGGCATGAAAAAGCCACTCATGGCTCAAGAAAAGAACTTTTTCAAAAAATGGCCATTTACAGGGCCACCAAAAACTTCAACATCCTCCAAATTCTGCAACCTATAAGTATTATTTGAAAACAATTCAAATATTTTGAATGGCCCAATCCATAAGGCTTCGAATTGACCATGCTTTCCTTTGTCCTACTTGGGTGCATCCCATTTGAGTACTAGATCTCCCAGTTGGAAATCCTCTTTACTTACCTTCTTGTCAAAGGCCTTCTTGATCTTCTGTTGATGGTCATGTTGTTTGTTCAGTATTTGTTCTCTAGTCAATTGCATTTCTACTAGCTGCTATATTCTTCTGATCATATCATCAGGTTCCCCTTGGTAGTCTTGGAATGATATTTCCATAGGCAAGGGAGGATGAGAAGGAAAGATAGCCTCAACTCCATAGACAATATGAAAAGGAGATACACCAAGAGACCTCTTTGTTGTCACTCTATCATCCCACAAATAAAATTTGAGATTTGAATCCCATGCTTTTTTGTTGTCCTCTAACAATATTTTGATGATATTTATAAGGCTCTTGTTACAGGCTTCTTCAATCCATTCCCTTGGGGGTAGTAAGGATTAGAGTGAATTAATGCAATTCCAAACTATTCACAAAACTTAATGAATGGTTCAACCTTGAAATATGGAGCATTATCAGTGGCAATCCTTTTCAGACAACCAAATCTTGCCATAATATCTTTAAGAAAACCAATGATCACCTTGTGAGAAGCAGTCCTTGTGGGGATGGCTTCTATCCACTTGGTGAAGTAATCTATTGCAGTTAAGATCCACCTATGTTGACCACTTGAAGCATGATGAATTTCCCCAATAAAATCTAGGCCCCATTGCTGAAAGGGTCTTGAAGCTACCACAATCTTCAATGGAAAAGACTTGAGATGATGCTTTCCAGAGAATTTCTGACACTTAACACAAGATCTGATCTTTGCACAAACATCAGTGAATAAACTAGTCTAGAAATATCCATCCCTTAGAATCTTATAGGCTATGGTTCTCTAGAAGTGATGCCCCCCACATAAACTATCATGGAAATCAAACATAATCCTTTGGGCCTCCTGTGGGTCTAAGCATCTCAAAAGAAATCTCAGAGGGTCTTTCCAATATAAGACTTGATCAATAAGATAGTATTTAATTGATTTGAACTTTAAAGCCGTTACCTTGTTCTTGTCCATACCATCAAGAGGTCACAACTTTTGTAGAAAAAATATATTGTCCTTGTACCAAGAACATTTTGCCAATGGGGGGTTGAATTGAAGACCTATATCAGATAACTCAATTTGCTGATTTGTTGAGCAAGTGTTGATGAAATTAACCCTCAAATATTTGCAATTAGACTAAGCCAACAACCTAGATAAAACTTGGCCTTTAACCAATTTGGGGGTCTTTATTTCAAGATGAAATTCAAGGATTTTGGAAATCCACTTGCTCCTTCTTCTGTCTATGTCAGGATGAATGAGAATATCCTTCACAGAAGATGAAGGGACATATGCAATGACTCTTGAATGAAGAACATAGACCCTAAAGGCCTTGAGGGATTTAATCAAATCATAGGCTTGTTTTTCCATGATGTTCTATTTTATTTCAACATCTCTCAAGGCCCTACTGAAAAAGGAAATGGGCTTCTCTAACCCTTCAACATTCTTGTGTCATAAAACAATTGCTATTGTGTCAACTGAAGCAAAGGAAAAAATCATAAAATCCTTGGAGTAGTCAGGATTGATGAACACATGTGCTTCAGTCAAGGATTTCTTTATTTGATTGAAAGAATTACGAGATTCAATAGTCCATTTGATTTCATTTCCTTCCTCAACATGGTTGTAATGTACTTTACCAATTCAACAACCTTCTGAGAAAATTAATTTTCCCCAAGAAAGACGGAACTTCTTTATTGGATCTATGGGGTGCCAAGGTTTGGATAGTTTCTACCCTACTTGAATCAATTCTCACCCCTTTAGTTGACATAATGTGCCCCAACAATTTTCCCTCCTTCATGGAAAACAATGAATTCTTGGGATTTAGGGAGAGACCAAACCTTCTGCATTTCAAGAAGACCCTTCTTAGATGATCATAATGTTCTTTATCAGATTGTGAGAAAACTATTATGTTATCTAGATAGATGACTACAAACTTATCCTTTTCTCCAATAAAGGCTATGTCCATGGATCGCTGAAAGGTTGCCCCTACGTTCATCAATCTGAAGGGCATCTTAGCATACATAAATGTACCCCAAGGAGTAGTGAAGTTTGTATTCTCTCTATCTTTAGCCAGGACATAGATATGATTGTATCCAGAAAATCCATCAGTCGTAAATATCCTAGATGCACCTGTCACCCTCTACAATATGTGCTCCATCTTTGGAAATGGGTAATTATCCTTCTTAGAGCTTCTGTTCTGGTTCCATAAACTGACACAAATTTTGATTTCTCCATTCTTCTTTATCACTGGGACCAAGTTGGCCACTCACTCAGAATACCTCAACGGAATGATAATATTGGCATCCAAAAGCTTTTTTATCTATTTCTCCATAATAGACAGTAGCATAGGATTTGTTTGTCTCAATTTCCGCCTAAATGGTTTAGCCTCTTCCTTCAATGGGATCTTATGTTCAATGATACTTGTGTCATATGTTCTGAGATCTTCATATGTCTAGGAAAACACATCAACAAACTATTTTAACATTTCAACATATTCAGCCTTTTGTTCCCTTGATAAGATGCTTCACAATTTGACAAATTTTGGATCCTTCTCTGTACCAATATTGTAATCAGTTACATCAGCATCATCAGTTGAACCCTTAACTTTCACTACCACATCATTTTTGTCAAATAATATTTCCAAAGGAACTAGTCCCTTTGGAATATGATTGTTGGGCAACTGAACAATTTGATGATTAGCGATTTTGTTTAGGAAAACATCAACATTATTTTCAGAGTCATGATCTTGATCAATATGTAATGCAAAAAATTAACCAACAGTCTCAAGGATTCTTTTCATCTCAATATCATCCTCAAACACTTTCCAATGCTTGAAATTGTCACGTATGGAGGATCTATATTTCACTTCTACATCATACTTGAGTTTCATTGGCAAAGGGATTCTGAAATTACTTGCTGAAACAACCAAAGAATAAGCCATGGAATTCTCTTGTCTTGGAATAAATGAAATGTCGAAAGATAAGAAAAAATTGTGGAATAGGTCCCACACTTCATTTCTATAAGTTCTTAGCCTAGGGTTCTTATCCTGATAAAGATTTTTAATCTGATTGACAATTAACTCAGCATCCCCAAACACTGGTATCTCTTCAATCCCCATGTCTTTCGCAGCCCTCAAACTGAAAACAAGAGCTTCATACTCTGCCACATTATTGGTAGCTTCAAATTGTAACTTGTAGGACAAAGATATAGTCTCTTGAGTAGGCGAAACAAACACCTCTCTAATGCTAGCACCTTCCCTGGAAGAGGCTCCGTAAAAAAACATCTTCCAAACATAAGTGATTAGAGGAGAATATTCACAAAAAGTAATGGATTGTTTTCTGATTTCAAGAGGAGGTTCAAGAGAATCAGTGATCTGCAAAAAACTAGATCCCAAATCAGTATCAAGTGCAAAAATAGGATGGTTGTTTGGGTTTTCTTCGTCACTAATAATGTAGGCCAACTGAGCTTACCTATAAAGTCTTCTATGACCCCCCCCAAACACAAGAATGGTAGCATATGTGAGGTTCATTTTCAAGGTTCCCCCAAGTGATTTTATCCAAGATATTGACAAGAGCATGCCAAACTTCGGGGGAACATTAGCCACCATGATATCAATGACCACACTTTTCATGGGAAACTAAAACAAGGTCACAACTAGATGTTTGATGAACCCAAGACACTTCACTTTCCTAGAGTCAAAAGAATAAAATTCATGGTAATTCTTTGTGATTTCTAATCCAAGTTCATCCATGATAGTTTTGGGAATGATATTATGCGATGCCCCTGAGTCCATCAAACAGTTATGCAACACCTTATTATGTATTTTCAATGATGTATTGAAAGGAGGGGATGAATCATCTCTATCTTCTATTAAAGGAACTAAGATGACTATAGGATTTTCATCTTGAAGATTTACTAAATCTATGGAATGAGATGAAGCATCAAACCACAACATTTTAGACATGCACCTTTTGAAGTCTTCATGCTTGACCATCTCTGAAAGAGGTATAGGGACTCTAATTTTTTGAATTTCATGCTCAAAGTTAAAAGAGGAGGGGAGATTCAGAATTTCTCTTACCTCTAGGATAGGAATTTTGACCACTGGTGGGGGGTTCTGTGCCTTCTTATTTTTTCTGATGTCAACTACATCTTTAGTAGGATTTTCTGCTCTAGTAGGTTGATCCGGAATGTCAGAATTCCCTTCTTTATTTTTGGACCTGAGGTTATATTTATTGGGAATCCTATTGATCTTCTCCCCTTTACTCAACTCATTTAGTTGGTTGTCCATGAGAGACTCCTCATATGCAGATTGGGTTAAATGGGGAAATGAGGAGGTGTCTCCAAGACAATGGATTTCAGGATCAACCTCTTCTTCATCTCCTTCTTCATCAGTAACAAGGTTATTTTGGAGAGGGGTTTGGATTTTCTGATCATATCTATCCCTATTTCTCTAATCTCTTTGGATAATCCGAGGGGTGTTATTTGGTCTTCTGAGGTTACCCCTATTTTCAACATTAAGGGGATTTATATAGCTCTACTTTCCTTCTAGTTTCAACCTTTCCACCTTAGTAGAAACTGACTTTAAAATATTGGTCAATTCATCTACTTAAGGGTGGGAAGCTGAGGAACCAGCAGTTGAAGTTTTAGACCTCTCATTTCATCCATCTCTATCAACCTTACTACTAAGTTTGTCAACTACCAATATATTGGACTCTACTTCTAGGGACGCATCTTGCATATGAGACAAGGATGTATCTCTTCTCTCTCTTAACATGAGGAAGAAATCAGGGTCAAAATCACTAGCATAAGTAGATTTGGCAGAGGTTTCTGTAGGTTTAATCTCAGCAGGAATCTTATTATACATTTTATTAAACCTCTTTGAAAATTCAGAAATAGATTCCCCTTCTTTTTTCTTAACTGATCCAAACTCTATAATATAGTAAAGGAAATCCTTTTACTCCCCCAGTGTCTTAAGAATGCATCAACTAGGGCTTCAATCCCATCAATAGATCCATGAGCCAAGGCCCTAAACCATTTCCCAGCCTCTCCATCAAGGATATGAAAAAAAATTCTCATCCATACATCCTCATCCACAATGACATAATTATCTGCATAACTATAAAAGGCTGCAAGGTGATCTTCTGTAGTTATGTCTCCCTTGCCCGTGAACTTAGGAAACTAATTAAGGTAACCACCATTTGGGAGAGAATTCAGAGGCTGATGTGGGACAAGAGGGGCATATCTAGTAGCCACTATGGCATCCATTTTTTTCATAGGTGGATTAGCACCTGCCATTGGGATGTGAATTGGAGGAGAACTAGGAGGGGATGGAGTTAGGACAGGTGAGACTGGGAGTGTGTTTATGGGAGGAATGGGGAATGAATGAGGATTTGGAGAATAGGCTATAGGGATTGATGGAACAAAGGTTTCCCCTTCTGTAAATGCAACAACTCTAATAGGGGGAGGATTGGTAAAGCCTGGAGTGGGAAGATATTCTAAGGTCCTGGGTTTAAACCACGGTACAACTTCAGGGCCAACAGGAGTGTCAAATATTTTTCCCTCCAAACCGAGACCAAGAGGGGAGAAATCAACATGAACACTCCCAAACTTTAAACTTCTGGATACTCCAATAGATGGTATAATAGGAGAATTAAAAGCAGCTAATGGATTTTGTAAAGAGGGGTTAAGAAAATTACCAGGATCACCTCGTACAACAGTTGAAGTACCTTCTTGAGAGGTATTTCCTTTTCTGATAATTCTCTTTGGGTCAGCTTCAAGAGTTGCTAGAGGAATCTATGGAGTGGAACTCATGTGTCTTCCTTTTGGAGCCACAACTAAAACAGTGGAGTCGAAACAATGGAGTCTCTAGGTGCAAGCTGAAATATTTGATGTACTGAGTTCTGATGCACCTTCAGAATCTGTGAGCTTTGTCATTCAATCCCAGGGAAATGTATTGAATTCATTCCTCGTCAATGACATCAAGAATGTTAGCACTAGATTTCACCTTCAGATTCCATTCAAGTTGTTCCCAATATCCATTAGCTTATATGTCACTATGAATGAGTTTAAAGAGGTCAAATGGATAAGACTCAAGATAATATCGTTTTAACTCAGAAAACTTGACTAGCACGCATAGGAAATTGAGGTCTTGATAAACTTTAGTCAGTAAGTTGAGTTTAAGTGTGAGAAGAGGAAAGAATTAGGAGAAAGGTGAACACGACTACTATAGGCATCAGTATTTCAAGTAGCTTGGAGAAGAAAATCTCAGACTCAAGATCTCTCTTAAGCCCAGGCTATAGACACTGAAATATGTCTAAACAACACAGTCACAACAACACTATGATCAAAACTTCATCGTGATGCTACTAAAACAGCTCGAATGGATCACCCATGCCCAAGATATTCAGTGTAAGAGGGAAAAAGATAACAAGAGATAACTAAAACTAGTTACGATACTGTTGTAATCAAACATACATCACAACAACATAACAACCCTCGACTAGATCTTCCATGTCTAAGTGTTTTATCATAGTTTTCATAGAGAGATGAAAGAGGAAAATACATTGAAGAAGAAGTATGACTTACATTAAACAAGAAGTCTCAAATCCTGTACATAACCAGAGAACCGGTGTGCTTCATCAAAACACTAGAATGCAGGATCCTTGCTCAACCATCGACCTTAAAAATATATAAAAAAATACATATTTATATTCAGGAGTGACTACAACCACCAGAGGGGTGATTGGTTCATGTATTCAAGACTTTACATCTCTAGTTTATTTGCAGACTGTGCATGCAGTCTTCTGTTAGACGGGAGCTCTTTCATCTAGACCTTCCCTGCTAGATTGTGCATGCAGTTCTCTGTCAGACGTGAGCTCAGATATTTCAGTCCTTTGTGTCTTTCCATTTATGTGGTGAGATGAGGTTTCAACCACCTCCCTCACTTTCATTAACTTCCTGCATCGAGATCAGAACGAGCCTGATTCAACTTAGCACCTGTATCTTTGGTAGGCTTTTGCAGGGAACACTGGCAGGCGGACATGGACGCTAATGATGATGCATTGGCGAGGTTATTATCACGAACATGCAAGCTACAATGAGTGAATTATGTCCATGTGGAAGGCTATTTTTTGTGGTGACTGGGAATGCATGAGCGCCAGTATGTGGGGAGATGAGGTGTAAAGGCGCGAGGGTGATGTGGTGAATGATAAATGGCTGTGGTGGTAGAGCGGTGTGATAGGTAGTGGAGGTGACAAGGGGGAAATGAAAAATGGTGGTAGAGATGACATGGAGCACAAGTGGAAGACAGATCTTGGGAGGTGAGAGGGGGAGAAATGACAACGGGGAAGGGAGCATGGGTGGTATGGGAAAGCAGTCTCACAGTTAGCTCGGAGGGGGGGTTAGACGGTAAGTGGTAAATAATGGGGCGGGTGAAAGTTATCACGGAGGTGACATGATAGTGGGGGGCCCACACCAGAAAACCACCAACTCTCCCCCTTGCCACCCCCTGTTAAAGGAAGTAAGGTTTGGGGGGGTCTGATATTGGACGTCGACCATAGATTTGAGCACACCTCACTCATCCATTGAGATCTACGAGCTCCTTAGCATAGCGCACCAAAGCAACCAAACCATCTAAAACTTAGGATAAGAAACATAAAGTGGGTCACGCTAAGGCCCATTTCTTTATTTTCTTCACCAAGGGGTTATTTCCCAAGGAAAAAACCCATTTTATCAAAAAATTGTGCTAACACTATCATAATATTAAATATATTTACTATGATAGAATAAAAATATTTTTGGGATATATCATAAATAATATCGTTGAGATATCATAAATAAAATCGTTGTGATATCCTATATAACATTTCTATCATAATATTAAATATAGTTACTGTGATAGCATAATAATATCATTGTGATATATCATAAATAATATCACTGTGATATCATAAATAATATTGATGTGATATTTGATATCCTAAATAATATTGCTATAAGAATATTAAATATATTTATTGTGATAGCATAATAATATTGTTGGGATATATCATAAATAATATCGCTATGTTAAAACCACTGTGATAAGTTTCAGAGGTAAAATCATAACTAAAATCACAATGGTAAGTAAGGAAATCATGGTAAATCACAGTGTAAAAATAATAACTAAAATTGCAGTAGTAAAAATCATAACTAAAATCACAGTGGTAAAATAAATCGCTATTCAAAGCCAATCCAATCAATTCCATCCAAATGCAAGAAAATCGTAGTGGTAAAGGCTAGGTGAATAGGCGGTTTCAAAGCTGAGTAATTCGCCTAGAATTTGTGGTGTAAAAAGTTTGTTCAATAGCCAAAATCATGATGTAAAAGTTGGGTAATTACTCCAAGAAAAATTCGTTGTAACTGCTGTGTAATACTCCCAAAAATTTGTGATGTGAAGACTGAGTAAAAACTGGGTAAATCGCCCATGGTAAATCATAGTTGGTAACTCAATTTTTTGAAAGGAGAACGTATAAATCGTGCCTACGAGTCACCTAGATTCGTTCGGAAGAAAAAAAAATGATTTATCATATAGGCATGCCAACGATTGTCATACAAAATTTATATAGAAAGCCATTGAATTTTCATACCGATTATATAAAAATATCTACGTTTGACATACAAAACCTTGTGCATAGTATATAAAGAATGCAACCACGAATTGTCAACGTAAAAAGACTAAAGATATCAACAACTAAGATTCTTAACAAACCTTTTAAACTGATGTGAAAATACAGATCAAGAATTAAAATCCATTGTTTAACATTTAAAAAGGAATGTTGTCTAAAATCATTGTGGTAATCATTCACAGGGAAGCGCAAGATTAAACATTCAACATTGAATTAGTCAAAATGCAGAGATAAAATTATGGGAAGGATGCAAGGATTAAGCATAAAAAAAAAATGCAGAGATGAGAGATTAATCATGAGAGAAAAATGTTGAGATAAATAAGGGATAGATAGCTGGGAAAAAATTATCCTTCACTTATTATCCATGCATAGGAAAGAAGGGAATTTGAATCTATAATTCTTTAAACACCGAAGTGATGACTGTCAATTTGGCTCATGTATGATTGCTCAGGCATAGACTAATAACTTAAGGGATAAGGGACAGAATATAGAAACAAAATTTGCATCCATCTATTCTCCGTGGAGAAACAAATAATGAAATACAAGCGCAATCAAGGAATAATGAAAACGAACTCAAGAGATACAAGAACGTAGGCAAGGTTTGAGTCTGGGGCTCATTTTGTCCATGCACAAAGAGAAAGTAACTCATAAATAAAGGATACAATGGATAGCAAGGGTTCTTACTGAATAAATCAAGCAACAAGTGGATTACAATTACAGTAGGAATGCATGTGAAAGAAAGCTCATGGCCATGAAATATTCAACTGAGTACATAAAAACATGTATAAATTAAATTCATTGCAGGTAACAACTTTAACAGGTGTACCTTAGCCAAATGAGAATTCTCCAAAGTCATTGTCTCGCATGTGCTCCATCCAGCTCCTACTTGCCAATCGATGTGACCTCACTGGTACCTTCGAACCAACGCTAGGGTTAATCTTCTCCCCCCCGAGCCCCCCGAGCCGCAAAGCGGCCACACACACAATGCCAAAGAATGCTATCATGTTAGGGTCCTAACCCGCACATAGGTAGAACAATATATTCGGATGTAATAAAGGTCAATATTAATAAGGCCTTTCAATAAAATAGAATAAGGCGGATGTAAGAAGACCTAATAGAATCTTCTGCTTCTAGAAGGATCTTTCTCTAGATGCTTCTTTTTAGTATAAATAGGAGTCAAGGGTATGAGAACCCTATCTTGGATATTATTGTAATAGAGATCTGCTCAACTGGAGGTTGCCCCCTCAAAGAGGCCAGTGAACATTGCTTTCAGATTCAAAGTGTTATTTCTGTTGTTATTCTTATATCATTTCAGTGTTATTGTGGTGATTGTTCTGGTTATATTGCTATTATTCTGCCCTTACTAGCATTTTATTCATGTTCTGCATACATTTTATAACTGGTATGTTACAAGTGGTATCAGAGAAATTTCCTCAGCAAAAAGTGTGGGTTATTTTTTTTTCAGGGTAGAGACGTATTTTGGCGTCTTTAAGCCATAGAGATATGTCGTTACGTGCATAAACCCATGGTTGAGGGATTCATACACGTAAGAAATACAAGTGGTACTTAAGTGCACATCTGTTGGCCACCCTTGTAACCCTTGTTTGTACCCCTTCGAGTGGTAACGCATCAGACAACACCTGTGTATGGATTGGCCTAGATTACCTGAAGCCCTCTATAGATAAACCTATTGGTCACCTGAATGCTATAGTGTCACCGAGAAAAACACTTGAGAATATACTCTCTATTACCTAGGTAGTTAGGTAGTACTGCTAAGGGTAGAATCTATCCTCCTTAGTTATTTCCCTAAGATATTGGGCCGAGTACTACTATTGGACCCCGCACATATATCAGAGGGATATAGAATAGGGCAAACCCTTGTCTGTAGAACCCTTGAATACCTAACCCTTGGGGACAGAAACATAAACAAATTAAAACAAACAAGATCTATTGTCACGCAACTGTGTTCGGGTTGCAAAGTAAATACACATTTCTTTCTGGTTAAGCATTTGGGTATTTTCCCTCTATAGTATTCTTCAGAACGGATGTAAAAAAAAAGGTCTGGAATTTTTTTCACCATTATTTCAGCCCTATTCCATTGGATTCATATCTTCTCCCTTATCATATTCATCCATATCATTTTTTTGGCAAATTTCTTTTACCCCGCCCACTCCTTTTCAGTTCCCCCATCCTCATGGCCCATACTCATAGACAAGACTTGGAAGCTCTCTTCATGACCTTGCAATTTGGTCTCATTGAGACTCAACAAGAAGTGAAACAACTCAGTGCCAATGTCGTCGCCATCAATACAACCATGTAGTCCTCAATGGGTGAAATCAAACAAGACCTCACCACCCAGCTTGAATCGGTCTTTTCATCACTCTGTACCAAACTGCATATCCCTATAGATAACCCTTCCTCTTCCTGACCCCCACATACTGAAGGTGACCATTCCTCTCATTCTCATACCTTGCGGAACCATCACTTTCAACGTGGCTTACACCTTCCACAGGTGGATGTGACCAAATTTGATGTCTCAGAACCCACTGGTTGGGTAACCCAAATGGAATATTACTTCTCTTTATACAAAATTACAGATGACTTGGCCAAACTCCGGTATGGTGTTCTCCATCTAGATCAAGAACGTTGGCAATGGTGGAAATGGAGAAAAAATTCTCCTCAAGGGTATATTGCTTGGACACAATTTGTGGCAGAGATTTATGAATGCTTTGACACTGACACCAAACATTTGGGACATTTGAAAAAGATGAAACAATTAGGAATAGTGGAAGACTTTATAGTTTCCTTTGAGCGCCTGTCTTTTAGAACAGATGGCATGTTTGATGCCTTTTTCCGAGAGTGTTTTATCAGCATCCTCAAGGATGAAATTCAGGCCCATGTCCTCATGGCTTGGCCTGAGAGTTGGGTGGAGGCTACCAAAAGAGATAAAGAAGCCCAACAAGTTGTATCTTCTCAAAACCGCAAACCCTCCTTCATCCCTCTCCCTAAACCAGTAAATCCCACTACTCCCTCTGCTCCATTAAAGATCCAAAAATTGACCCGTGCTGAAATGGATGAACACCAACTCAAAGGCCTTTGTTATAAATGTGATGAAAAATATATCCCGGGCCACAAGTGTAAAGAACAAAATATTTTTATGGCCGTCTTCGAGGAGATTTCAAAAGAAGATGAAGAAACTCCCTCTATGTTTGAATCACCTGAATCCACTGACATAACCCCTCCCTCATACCCTCTCTATGTAGAACCAGTCATTTCCCTCAATGCTCTCACTGGCTTCTCTGCTCCCCAAACCCTCAAGATAATCGGTTACATCAAGCATCAGAAGGTCATCATTCTGGTTGATAGTGGAAACACCCATAATTTTATTCATCGCCACATTTCCCAAGAAACTCATTGCTACATCCATGCCATCAATAATTTCCAAATCATGATTACCAATGGTGGTTCCATGAAATGTGGAGGGTGTTGTGAAAATGTTTGTCTCCAAATTGGTGACTACCACTTGAAATCCAATATGTTTGCTATTTAAATGGGAGGTTGTGACATTGTTCTATGTGCAGACTGGCTAAGGACTTTGGGTCCCATTCTCATGGATTTTAAATACTTAACCATGCAATTCAACCAAGAGGGCCACAAATATAAGTTCCAAGGAATCACCATAGGTTCACATGAGATCATTAGTTCCCATCGCATGGAAAAGCTGCTCAAAAAGGGTCATTCTGGTGTTATCACCCAACTCCATGCCATACAAGCAACAAAGAGACCTTTCTTACCGCAAGACCTCCAAGCCATCCTTTCTAAACATCAATTGGTCTTTTCCACTCCCCAAGGCCTTCGTCCTTCCCATGGTGTTCATGATCATTCCATTCCCCTTGTACCAGGAAGCCTTCCTCCCAATATTTTTTTGTATCGTCACCCCTTCTCCCAAAAAAATGAAATTGAGAAAATGGTCAAGGAAATCCTTAATGTAGGTGTTATCCGCCCTAGTACGAGCCCCTATTCATATCTTGTTGTCATTGTCTTGAAGAAAGAATGTTCTTGGAAAATGTGTCCTGACTTTCGTTCCCTCAACAAACTTACTATCAAAGACAAATTCCCCATTCCTATCATTGATGATCTCCTGGATGAATTGAGTGGCACCCAATTCTTCACTAAACTGGATCTTCATTTAGGCTAACACCAGATACATATGAAAGAGGCAGATATTCCCAAGACTTCCTTTAGAACTCATGAGGGCCACTATGAGTTTTTGGTCATGCCCTTTGTCTTGTGTAATTCCCCCTCCACCTTCCAAAGCCTCATGAATCATGTCTTCCATCATTTTCTCCGCCATTTTGTCTTAGTTTTCTTTGATGATATCCTCATCTATGGAAAAACCTAGACAAACCATCTTGCTCATGTGGATCGAGTTCTCCATCTACTCTCTCAGCACCAATTTTTCCTGAAACAGTCTAAATGTGCTTTTGGTGCCTTAGAAGTAGAATACTTAGGTCATCTGGTTGGAAAAGATGGCGTCAGGGTGGATCCTAAAATGATTGAATCTATGCAAGACTGGCCTCACCCAAAGAATCTTAAGAGCTTGTGTGGATTTCTAGGCTTAATAGGGTATTATCACAAGTTTATTAATAATTATGGAAGATTGCAACACCTCTCACTGCTCTCCTAAAAAATAAATCTTTCACTTGGACTCTAGCGGCTGCTCAAGCTTTTCAAACATTGAAGATGGCCATGTCCACCACTCCAGTCCTCACCCTTCCCGATTTCACAAATACCTTTTTGTTGGAATGTGATGCCTCAAGGAAAGGAATTGGTGTTGTCCTTATGCAAGAGGGTCGACCTTTAGCCTTTACCAACAAGCAACTATCTGAAAGAAATTTGGGCAAATCCATCTATGAAAAGAAAATGTTGGCTATTTTGCATGTCGTGGATCTATGTCATCCTTATCTATTGGGGCAACGGTTTCAAATTAAGACAGACCATAAAGCCTCAAGTATTTTCTGGAACAAATAATTTCCTCCCCAGAACAACAAAAATGGGTGACTAAACTCTTTGGATATGATTATGAGATCATTTATAAGAAAGGAAAAGACAATGTGGTTGTGGATGCACTTTCCCAAAAATATGAAGATGAAGGATCCCTTTTTTCTCTTTCATTCATTGTACCAGATTGGCTCCAAGCCGTTCGCCAGGAATGGCTACAAAACCCCAAAAGTTCGCAGTTGATCCAACAATTGCAGTCCAATGCTCCAGCTTCCCCAGGGTACTCTTGGCTCCATGAGGAACTTCAATACAAAGGCCATTCGTATTTAAGTAAACAATCAAAGGTTAAATCCATGGTACTTTTTGAGCTTCATGCTACACCCACAATAGGGCACTCCAGGTTCACCAAAACCTATGACAAGGTCAAATGTTCGTTTTTCTGGGATGGTATGAAACAGGACATTCGTAATTTTGTAGCTAAATGTGACATGTGTCAATGCAACAAGGGAGAAACATTCAAATCATTGGGCACACTACAACCACTTTCGATTCCACCTGCTATTTGGAAGGATATCTCTATGGATATTATTACCGGTTTACCCAAATTGGGAAATAAATCTGTCATCATGGTGACTGTTGATCGCCTTTCCAAGTACGCTCATTTCTGCGCCCTTCAACACCCATTTATAGCATCCACGGTGGCTCAAATATTCATGGATCAGGTCTTCAAGCTTCATGGCATACCACACTCTATTGTTTCTATTCACGACCCAACTTTCACAAGCAATTTTTGGTAAGAACTGTCCAAGATACAAGGCACATAATTGAATCTCAGCACAGCTTATCATCCCTAGACTGATGGCCAAACGAAATTTGTCAACAAGTGTTTGGAAACATATTTGAGGTGTTTTGCCTCAAAAAAGAAAAATCATTGGGATCAATGGTTACCCCTAGCTGAATGGTGGTACAACACTTCATACCATACAACTACATGCATGATTCCTTTTGAAGCGGTATATGGACAGAATCCACCTTCAGTTCTCTCATACTTATTGGGTGCCTCAAAGGTCTAGGCAGTTGAACTAACACTTACAGCTTGAGAGGCCATTCTCCATACCCTCAAAGATAATTTGGTCATGGCACAAAATTGCATGAAGCAACAAACAGATCAAGGTTGCTTTGAACATCAATTTGTAGAAGGGGATCAGGTGTTTCTTCGAATGCAAACTTACAAGAAAACTTCCCTCAAGGCCGAGCATTGTCAGAAGCTAGAACCCAAATTTTATGGTCCTTATACTGTGCTCAAGCATGTGGGAAAAGTTGCCTATCAGTTATCTTTTCCCAACCATTCGAAGCTACATCCTGGTTTTCATGTTTCATTCTTAAATAATGTGATTGGAGCTAAGTGCCAAATTCAAACCAACCTTCCAGATTTAGCTGAAGAAGGATCCATTTGGCTACAACCAGAAGCAGTTTTGGACCAGCGTGAGTGTCTCCTACGTTAGAGAACCATTAAGGAAGTGCAAGTCCAATGGAAATATACAACTCCAACAGACGCCACTTGGGAACCAACTACCATTCTGCAGTAATTTCCTCATCTCAAGCCTTAAGGACAAGGTTGTTTTTAAGGGGGTGAACATGTTAGGGTCCTAACCCGCACATAGGTAGAACAATATATTTGGATGTAATAAAGGTCAATATTAATAAGGCCTTTTAATAAAATAGAATAAGGCAGATGTAAGAAGACCTAGTAGAGGCTTCCGCTTCTAGAAGGATCTTCTCTAGATGCTTCTTTTTAGTATAAATAGGAGTCGAGGGTATGAGAACCCTAGATTGGATATTATTGTAATAGAGCTCTGCTCAATTGGAGGTTTCCCCATCGAAGAGGCCCGTGAACATTGCTTTCAGATTCAAAGTGTTATTTCTGTTGTTATTCTTATATCATTTCAGTGTTATTGTGGTGAATGTTTTGGTTATATTGCTATTATTCTGCCATTACTAGCATTTTATTCATGTTCTGCATACATTTTATATCTAGTATATTACATATCACCTAGCTAACCTCGCAAGGTTGAGCTACCACTTGTTACCTGAGCTGGGTATCCCAACTCCCACAAGACAAAGTTCAGTCAAGATAAAACTTAGCAGTGTAACGTTACACAAAAAGATGAGATCCATACTCCTCCTCCTCAATCCTTTTTATATAGTTTTCAAGTAATTAGTTTCCCAAATTATCATTAAATTCCTTTTTCATTAAATTAATTTTGAAAAAACTCCCCCTTACACATGTCGCCTAATCCCCTAGTTGCATGAGAAAATCAATTTTATTAATTACTTAAATATTCCTATTTCCCTCACCCACCTAAAAGCATTCCTAAAAACGCTCTCCAGTGCCCCAAAATTCCCTTACAATTCTTAAATGACTTACGCCTTACTTAATTCCTAGTTTAGTTCATAAATAGAAAGTTTTGAAGGCAAGATTCCTTACTAAGTTAGACATTCATCTTTTTCTTTACGTTTCTCATTTTGTTTAAGTTTCCTTTTTTCTTTAACTTTCCCTCTTTTTCCTTTTTAACTAAAAATCAATTTAGCAAGTGTAGATAAAACAACCATTTACCCTTTTTCCTCTTTAATTAAAAATTAATTTAGCAAGTGTAGATAAAAACAACCATTTACCCTCTTTTGTTTTTGACTAAAAATTAATTTAGCAAATGTAGATAAACAACCATTACTCCCTTTTTAAAAATTTAATCCTCCATTATATATATATATATATATATATATATATATAATTTTATTTTTCTTTAATAAATAATGTTTGAATTTCTTTACCCCCTTCTTGTTGTATGTATAATTATTGTTTTGTTCAAAGGTTCTGCTTAGACATAGGTTTTATATTCACTAGGCTCGGTGACATTTTTAAGGGAAAAATTGTTTTTAAATTTTACTTATCATATCATTCATTTTAAGTCCAACTAGGTTTATTCACTTACCAGTTAAAATCGCGACGTTCCCTTCAGGATGGACTACATGCTCCAAGGGTGCCATTCGCCTCCTTTATTTTTGCTTGTGTGACATGCCCTTAAAGACACACCATGTTCTCCAAGGGTGCCACTCACCTCTTGACTGAATTTGGTAGACGTAAGACCCCTGGAGTCAATACTCTACTAGGTGTTCTTATGGGAGACTAAGGACCTCTAAGGAATAAGGACCCTGTCTTATTGCGCGCCCCTTAGAATCATCATGAGCGACTGCCATAGTCTGCCCTCACGGCATCGTGGCTAAGTGGACTATTCAAATCATGAGAGTTATTGGTCAGTTGCGACTAATACTCATGGATATGGGTCATAGATTAATGACTTACACTATGCAGTTAATCATGAAAATGATATCGCGGGTCTTCTTGAACTAGGTAATCATTAACCTATAGTTCGCGCCACAACGAGAGTGTTAGTAGGATGCTTCCACACATCTCCCTCAATGTCTCTGGTTGTCGTACATGACCCCTCTACTCCAAATGTGGGTCTGGTCGGCAAGCTATCATCATCCTTCATCCATCAACAAATCATGTCCGCAATAGTAATCAATCATCAGAACATCTAATCATATGTACATATTTCACATCAACAACATTCAAACCCAACAGTCCACTCCCTGACTCGATCTAGAGTCCAAGGTGTTTCATTGATGCCTCTGCATCCTCAATGTCTAAAGTCTTGCACACTCAGGATAACCCATTCAATAACACTTGTCTATGTAAATACAACAAAATAACATATCATCATATCCATAATATCTCATAATCATAATCAAACGACCAATAGTATAATAATCTGGATCACCTTATTGACGGGCGAAATCGACCGTCCGTCAACTGAGAGAGTGGAACCGGTCCGGGGTTGTCTAATAACCCAAGCCGTTTGGAATGAACCACCCTGACGGGTTTAGTGGCTCTGTTAGCCGATCTAAGGTCCTAAGAAAACCAAAGAGAAAACTAATCTAAACTAACTAATCTAACTAAAACAAAATAAAACAAACTAAACAAACTAACAATAAATAAAACGAACTAATCTAACTAATCTAATTAAAACTAACTAATCTACTATTTCTATATATACAAACTACTAACTGAAATATAACTTATTTACAAAATATACAATATCTACAAAATACAGATTTAAATAAAACCTAAAAAATTCATTTGCTTTCTGCCCTAAGACAAAGAAAGATATTTTGTTGATTTTTTGATTTTATGAACAAGAAATAAAACTTACTGAAATTAAACAATCTAATATACTAACTACACATATATCTAACTAAAATACTAACAAATAAACAACAAACAAATAAACAAACAACAGACCTGGAAACGCTCCAGATTTTTCCTGTGTATGATGATTGTTCAAGCAGATCGGAGGAAGGAAACTCACACTGAATAATCCAAAAGTTTCTCATAAACGATAGCTGCAATGATCTTTGAGTTTATTTACAGGACAAACAAGACATAAAAAAAATCATAACAATTATATGATTTATAAATCTCTGCAACTAGGTAAACCTGTTATGCAAAAACTTATACTTAAAAATTCAATTGATGAAGAAGAGAAATCTGTCATTCATAAACTGAATCAAGTAATTGTTATGTTTTTAAATACCGGAAGAAATCAGATATGGATCATATTAATTAATTGATATCATTTGCAAAAGACTAAGATAGCTAAAGTAGTCATTAACCAAATGCAAATTGATAACATAAACATGAAACAAAAGATTGATATTATGAAAAG